>PVLD010002465.1:35730-165531 GCA_004027595.1 Dinomys branickii | reverse complement strand
TTTTTCTCCTCCCTCATCTCCGTTGCCCTACCACTCAATCAGTCATCTTCCCTGTGATAATAACTGTACTCCTGGGTTTATCTATACCCCTGGACTCTCGCCTTGGGAAGACATATAGCTGCCTCAGACTATACTATAACATACATGGGTGTATACAAACTGCCATGGTCGGAGGTGGAAAAGCACATATGCTCACAGCAGACCGCCCAGCTCCACCCCATTGCCGTGCTATGGCTGGGGGCGGGTCCAGTCCATGAGGTGCCCTCAGTGGGGCCCTCAGCAGAGCAGCCACAGGGCCCACTGCAGAGCAGCCGCAGGGCTCACAGCGGAGCAGCCTCCAGGGCCCACTGCAGAGCAGCCACCAGGGCCCTCTGTGGTGGAGCAGCCGCGAGGCCCTCAGCAGAGCAGCCGTGGGGCCCACAGCGGAGCAGCCGCCAGGGCCCACTGTGGCGGAGCAGCCACGGGGCCCTCAGCGGAGCAGCTGCGGGGCCCTCAGCAGACCAGCCGCCAGGGCCCACTGTGGAGCAGCTGCGGGGCCCACTGCGGAGCAGCCGCAGGGCCCACAGCGGAGCAGCCACGAAGTCATGGAAGGTTCATATGTGCAAGCTGTAAGGAGACCCTCTTGGTGCACACATTAATAGTTTGGGGTGAGTCCTGAAGACCGTGGATTCGTCCCATTGTTGCCAGGAACAGGCAGTGCTTGCTCAAGCCGCCGAGACTCAAGGTGCTCCCAGAGAGAGTTCAGGATGGGAGCTGAGCCCCAGCAACCCAGCTTGTGCTTCCTGCCTGATGTTGGAGTGAGAAAGGCGTGGAGCCACGGGATCCACCGCCATCTGCATCTCCCTCCTGTTGTGGTGCTGGAGCCCCCGTCTGCTCCTCGGCCGGATCCCTGGGAGCTGCTGTGGCTCACTGCTGAGGTTCCCTGCTGCTCTCTGCCAGTAGCTGCTCACCCAGCTGAGAGGCAGGGGGCCACCATCTTGAGGCAGGTGCAGACCCAGGTGTGGTGCGCTGTGTACTAGTTGCATTGATTCTCTCCAGGCGCTGATTAGAAGGTTGCCACAGGGTGGGGACTCTGCCCCAGTGGCTGTCGCAACCTCTCATTCTCACACTGGGCCCGACAACTGCTACCGACTGCCATTGCCTCCTTTCCAGGCTGCGCCCTCCTCTCTCCAGGCCTGGACCAGCTCTCGGAACTCTGCTCTCCTCTGGCCGAGTTGGGAGGCTTCCGTGAGCATGGGCCTCCGAAGCTGAAGCTGCGAATGCCAGAACAAGGGTGCGGGCCATGGGTGTGCTTGGAGTGGTGACTTCCTCCTTCTCCTCTCCCTCCGACTGTGCCATGGTGGATCTCCGATCCTTTCCTCCAGCAGAGGTTTTGCTCAGTTTTTCCGAGGGCTTCAATTCCCATTTCAGATCTTTCCTGAGTTCAGGATACCCACCTCTTTCCCTTCTGTCCTTTGTCTGAGTGGCATTCCTCCGGAAGGTTCTCTCTGTTGCCTACCCGGTCACCATCTTGAAGTTCTCTTGTAAAATTTATTTAGTTATTTGTTACTTTCTAAAGAATTGACCATTACATTTCTAAAGTTCTGAAATGGCCAACAGACCATAGAAAGATACCACTTTAGGCTCCTGCTTGAAACCAACAGCTACAGAAAACTGCTGGCCTTGATTCAGGGCCAACAGGAGGGAAATTTCTGAGTCACATAGTAATTTTGAAAAACTGCAGAAACTCAAAACTGTTTACTATAGTGACTACACTATTTTACATTACTGCCAGGAGTGTACATTGGTTCCATTTTTTTACATCTTCACCAACACTTATTATTATTTGACTTTCTTAAAAATTCTAGACCTCTTTGAGGGTGTAAAGTGCTATTTTATTATGATTTTGATTTGAATTTTCATGATTGCCAGTGATACTGAGAATCTTTTTCTGTGCTTATTGGCCATTTGTACAATCTCTTTGGAGATCCTTGCCTCTTTTTAAAATTGGATCATTTTTTTTATTCCTGAATTATAAGGGTTCTTTATATCTTTATACTCAATTATTTTATATGATGTGATTTACAAAACTATTCTCTCATTCTATGGGTTGTATTTTACTTCATGTGTGTGTATTTGTTGCTGGGAATTGAACACAGGTTTTTCACACTGAACTACATCCCTAACAATCTCCCCTATTTTTTTTTTAAATTTGAGACAGGGTCTTGCTATATTGCTAAGTTACCCAGGTTGGGCTTAAAGTTGTCATCATCCTGCCTCAGTCTCCCATAATAATGGGATTATTGTTTTTACTTTTTTTAAATTTTGAGACAGGATCTTGCTATATACTTTAGAATGACCTTGAACTCACTATGTAGCCCATGCTAGCCTCACAGCAATCCTGCTTTAGCCTCTTAAGTACTGGGATTATAGGCATGCACCACTATGCCTGGCACTATTTTTAAAATTTTAATATGTATTCTTGCTAAGTGCCCTAGGGTGGTTTTGAACTTGTGATTGATCCTTCTGTCTCAGGCTTCCAGCATATTGGGAAAGTAGATGTGAGCTACCATGCCTAGCTTGAGTTATTTTTGTACACAATGTGAGGTAGGGATCTGACTTCATTTGTTTGCGTGTGAATATCCCATCATACGGGCAACATTTGTTAAAAGCTCCCTTTCCCTTTATACCTTCCAGCTTCTCTTGCCCATGTCCCTACCCCAAAGTCTTGATGATCCATGAGACTTTGGCCAAGTCATCTGAGTCTCAGAGTCCTCATCTTTTTATCTCTAAAACCTATGCAATGGGGATCTCTGCAACTCCAGTCTTGAAAGACATGCTGTGATGAGTAAAAAAAAGTGACGGAGGAGGCTGTGGACAGGGTATGCAAGCACTTATGGCGCCAAGTGTAGCACCTTTTCTTTGATGAAATGGGAGGATCTCTATTCTCACTGCCACTTCTGTTCTTCAGGATTCTGGTGTATACACCCTGGGAGATGTGGCTCTTTCTACTTTTAACAGTTTTATACTTTGTCTATAGAACTTCCTTTATACAGGAGTATCTTGGTTCATGAATTCTGTGACCAGAATTGTGGAATTAAGTTTGTGAACCAAGGCAACACTGTTCTTTGTCTTGAGTCACTCAGGCATGAGGACAGCGTCCTTTTTGCTTTTGTTTTTTTCAGTACCTTCAATATGTGGAGATCACTCAAGGCTCAAGGGCACCTTCTGTAAACTAAAATATCTTTTCTATCAGTGAGAGGATTCTTTTCCTTTTTTTTTTTTTCAAAAAGCAATGACAGAGCACAGAAAACACCAGGGACTTGGCAACCAGCTTGGCCAGAAGAATCCAGGTGCCTGACCCATCCCCCTGCACCATGGGAAGGGTAGCCAGTGTGGGAAGCCCCTGTGACTTGGCAACCTGCTCAGCCAGAGAAACCCAGGCACCTGATCCAGCTCTCTACACTGCAGGAAGGCAGCCAGTGTGAAAAGCATCTGGGACTAAGGAACCAGCTTGGCCACAGGAATCCAGATTCCCAACCCATTCCCCTATACCCTGGGAAGCACCCAGAACTGGGCAACTGGCTGGACCAAAGGAACCCAGGAAAATGCCAAGACAAAAGAGCAAAATGCAATCTCAGACCTCCAGCCCATACAGTATAAGTCCAGGAGACATCAACATAGAAGAAATTGGAAGTTACACACCTAAAATTTCTGAAAAGACAGCAACAGAAGTAAAGAAACAACTCCAGGAGGCTATAGAGGTAATCAGATCAGAAATAATCTCTCACGTAAAAAAAAGAAATGACAGCCAAGCATGGTGGTACACTCCTGTAATCCCAGCACTTGGGAGGCTGAGGCAGGAGGATCGTTGTGAGTTTGAGACCAGCCTGGGCTACAAAGTGAGCTTAAGGCTAGCTTGAACTGCAGAGTGAGACTCTGTCTAAAAAAAAAAAAAAAAAAAAAAAAAGAGAGAGAAAGAAATGACAACCATAATGAAAGAATTGCTGAGCATATCTAAAGAAGACAGATAAAAAAATAGAGGAGCATAGAAAAATGATAGAAACTGTCAATGAACAATATAGGAAAGAATTTGAATACATGAAACAGATTCAAAGAGATAACAGGAAGTTAAAAATTCCACTGAAAGCTTGCAAAACCACTTGAACAATACTGCAGGTAGACTTTCAGACTTTGAAGACATCATTGCACGTAGCGACCATGAAAAGAAAGACATCTTAAAAACAATAAGGAAGCAGGATATCACTATTCAACAGCTTCAAGATGATGCAAAGAAGAACAATATAAGACTGACAGGAGTCAATGAAAAAGCAGGCATCAACACAAATGACATAAAAAGACTACTTTCAGAAGTAATAGCAGAAAATTTCCCAAGCATGGGAAAAGAATCTGACCTTAAGTAAGTGAGGCATATAGAACTCCAATCAGCCTTAACCAAAATAAATCTATGCTCAGACATATAATAATAATCAAGATCCCAGAAATTCAGCCCAAGAACAGAATATTAAAAGCTGTTAGAGAAAAGAAACAGATCACCTGTAAAGGAAAGCCCAGTAGAATCACAGCAGATTTCTCAACACAAACCATCAAGTCAAGGAGAACTTGGGGTGAAGTATTTCAAGTCCTAAAAGAACTTTGAACTCAGGTTGATGTACCTTGAAAAACTATCTTTCAAAATTAATGGAGAAGGTACTTCCAAAACAAAGAACAACTGAAGAAATTCATGACCACCAAATCAGCCCTACAAAGAGTACTGAAAGATATTCTAGAAAGAGATAAAAATGACCACAATTCCAAGAACAACAACAGAAAGAAACCATCAAACATAGGGGAAAAGTAGGGAGCCAACAACAGGAAAATAATGACAAAGATAAGCCATATGTATCATTTATAACCATCAATGTAAATGGCCTCAATTCAACAATTAAAAGAAACAGACTGGCAGAATGGATCAAGAAACAAAATTCAACAATATGCTGTATAAAAGAAACACATTTAACTCAAAAGGAAATTCATAGACTGAAAATCAAAGAATGGAAAACAATACTCCATATAATAGGAACCCAGAAAAAAGCAGGTATAGCTATTCTGTTCACAGACAATTTGAACTTTAAACCAAGAATGATCAAACATGACAAAGAAGGTCACTACATACTTGTAAGGGGAAAATTTCAAGAAGAGATAACAATCATAAATATGCAGCACCAAATACGAGAGCAACCAACTATATAAGACAAATTTTAATAGAGATGAAAATACAAATAATCAATAACAAAATTGTAATGGGGGACCTTAATGCCCCATCAACACAAAGAGATAGATCAACTAGACAAAATATCAGCAAAGAAATAACAGAACTGAACCAAACTTGTGAACAAATGGACTTAGTAGGTGTTTAGAGTGTTCCCAACAACATCAGAATACACATTCTTCTCAGCTGCGCATGGGGAATTCTCTAAAATAGACCACATACTAGCCCCTAGAACATGCTTAAGTAAATGCAAAGGAATTGAAATTATCCCATGTATATTATCGGATAATAGTGCAATAAAATTGGAAATTAATGACAAAAGAAACCACAAAACTCCATAAACACATGGAAATTAAATAACACCCTCCTGAACAACCAATGGGTCATAGATGAAATAAAGAAGAAATTAAACAATATCTATAATCAAATGAAAATGCAAATGCAACTTTCTAGAATCTGTGGGATGCACTCAAAGCTGTCCTCAGATGGAAATTTATAATGCTGAATTCTCACATCAGGAAAACAGAATGAGCACAAATAAGCAACCTCATGCTGCACCTCAAGCTTCTAGAAAAAGAAGAGTAAGTCAAGCCCAAAGCCCAAAGAAGGGAGGAAATTATAAAGACCAGAGCAGAAATTAATGCAATTAAGACAAAACAATACAAAGAATTAATGAATCAAAGAGTTGGTTCTTTGAAAGAATAAATAAAACTGATAACCCCCTAGCCAATCTTATCAAAAAAAGAAAAGAAAAAACTAAAATTCATGCAATAAGGAATAAAAAGGGTTAAATCACTACAGGTCCTGGGGAAATTCAGAAGATCATCAATACCTCCTCTGAAAATGTTTATTCTCATAGGATGGGAAACACAGAAGAAATTGATAGATTCCTACATACATATGAATTACCAAAGCTAAATCAAAAAGATATAAAAATTCTGAATAATCCAATATCAGCTAATGAAATTGAAAACATATTTAAAAACTTACCAACAAAGAAAAGCCTAGGTCCTAATGGAGTCACAGCTGAATTCCATAAGAAATTTAGAGAAGATTTAACTCCAATATTCCTCAAACTCTTCAATGAAATTGAAAGGGAAGCAATTTTCCCTAACTTTTTTTCTGGAGGCAAGTATTACCCTGATACCAAAACCAGAGAAAGACCCAACCAAAAAAGAAAACTACAGGCCAATCTCCCTAGTGAACATAGATGCAAAAATACTCAATATAATACTAGCAAACAGAATGCAGCAAATCATCAAGATTATATACCATGACCAAATGGGATTCATCCCAGGGATGCAGGGATGGTTCAACATACACAAATCTGTAAGTGTAACACACCATATTAACAGAGCCAAAGACAAAAATCATATGATCATCCCAATAGATGTAGAAAAAGCTTTTGACAAATCCCAACACTCATTCATGATAAAAATCATACAGAAAATTAGAATAGAGGGTCTTTACCTCAGTCTGATAAAAGCCATCTATGACAAACCAACAGCCAACATCATACTAAATGGCCAAAAATTGAAAGTTTTCACTCTAAAATTATGAACAAGACAAGGATGTCCTGTATCACCATGTCGAGTTAATATAGTTCTAAAAACATTAGCCAGAGCAATTAGACAAGAGAGAGAAATAAAAGGTATAAGAATAGGAAAGGAAGAAGTTTAAATTATTGTTATTTGTAGATGACATGATACTCTGCACAGACGACCAAAAAAACTTCACCAAAACACTCCTAGAATGAATAAAGAAATTCAGTAGCATAGTAGGATACAAAGTCAACACTCAAAAATCAATAGCATTCCTATACACAAACAATAAACTCACTGAGAGAGAAATTAGAGAAATCACACCCTTTACAATAGCATCCAAGAAAATGAAGTTCTTAGGAATCAATCTAACAAAGGAAGTAAAAGATCTATACATTGAAAATTACAATACTATGAAAAAAGAGATTGAAGAGGATTTCAGAAAATGGATAGTCCTTGCTCATTAATAGGAAGAAGCAACATTGTGAAAATGGCCATACTCCAAAACTGTGAGGCAGATTTAATGTAATCCCAATCAAAATACCATTAGAAGACCTCACATATCTAGAAAAAACATTCCTAAAATTCATTTGGACCCAGAAAAAACCTAGAATAGCAAAGCAAAGGCAATCCTGGCCAACAAAGGAAAGACAGGAGATATCACAATGCCTGACTTAAAGTTACACTATAAGGCTACTGTGATGAAATCAGCATGGTACTGGCAAAAAAGCCAGACCTGAGGATCAGTGGAACAGATTAGAAGATGTAGACACAACTACAAACACACTCATCCACCTTATCTTTGACAAAGGGGCCAAACATTCACTGGAAGAAAGACAGCCTCTTTAATAAATGGTGCTGGAAAAACTGACTTTCTACATGCTGAAAACTAAAACTAGACCCATATCTATCACCATGCACTATAGTAAAGTCAAAATGGATTAAAGATCTAAATATTAAAACAGAAACACTAAATCTACTTGAGAAGAAAGCAGGTAGAAATCTTGAAGATATAGGGGCAGGCAGAGAGTTCCTGAACAAAAACCAAATGGAAATACTTCAAAGAATCAACAACTGGGATTTTATCTTACTGAAAAGTGTTTGCACATCAAAAGAAATTACCAACAGAATGAAAAGGAAATCCACAAATTGGGAAAAAATTTTAACCATCAGTCCCTCATACAAGGGACATCTAGGACATATAAAGAATTTTTATAAATCAGGCCCCAAAATTCAAGGACCCTATTAAAAAATGGGCATCTGAGGTGAATACACACTTCTCAAATGAAGATATACAAATGGCAAATAAATATATGAAAAATGTTCAACAGTATTGGTCATTCAAGAAATGCAAATTAAGGCAACACTGAGATTCCATCTCACCACAGAAAGAATGGCTATCATAAGGAAATCAACTAATAACAACTGCTGGAAGGGCTGTGGGGAAAAAGGAACACTTCTCCACTGTTGGTGGAAGTGTAGACTGGTACAACCATCGTGGAAATTGGTGTGGAGGTTCCTTAGGAAACTAGGACTAGGGGTCCCATTCAACCCAGCTATTTTCCTTCTGGACATTTTTCCAGAAGAACTGAGAACGTCCTATCACAGTGATATATGTGCACCTATGTTTATAGCAGTGCAATTCACCATAGCGAAATCTTGCAAACAGTCCAAATGCCCATCAACTGAGGAAGGATAAAAACGATGTAGTAGTTTTACACAGTGGAGTATTACTCAGCTAAAGATAAACTTAAGGCTTTTATAAGTAAATGGATGCAACTAGAGACCACACTCATCAGTGAAATAAATCAGACTTTTATGTGTAAACATCATGTTGTCTCCCTAGTGTAAGAACCTGAAAGACTAAATAAAATCTAAAAGGTACAAAGATATTATGAAAAGGAAAAAAACTCTTAAAAGGAAAGAACAATTGAATGAGGGAAAGAAGGAAAGAAAGAAGGGGAAAAATATATATATATATACACACACAAGACAGCTAAGATAATTGTACTACTAATTTCTATTGGTTTGTTGAATAGAACAATTAATGATTAATTATTTTTTTCACAAATTTTACATGCTTATATTTGGTGATCTGAACAACTACTTCGAAGACAACAATATGCAATATAACAGCTATTGTTGAATTCCTATCTTGTTTCTTGAAATTCTGTATCATTTCTAAAGTTTTTAAAGTTGTTTTTTATTCTATTTAATAAAAGCAGTGGCAACATTTATTGAAAAAGTAAAAATGAACAATAAGGGAGAGACTGGCTCTGCAGAGCAAACTTGGGCTGAGTAAAAGCGGAAAAAGCAAGACGAAAAGATACCCTGGAAGATGAAGGGCAGGCTATCATGAGGAAAGCCATGATAGCAAGCTGTCCTTGACATCTGTGTCCTTTTATGCTGTCTAAATCTTGAACGAGCCCATGAGAACTTCTACATACAGGTCCTCAGAGGTGGTGCTGGGGTCCCATGCCTCAGGCTATTGTCAGATCTAGCCCATCCTGTTGAAAACCTGTTCAAGTTCTGTGAGAAGTCCATGGGTAGGCCTCTGGGAACTGTTCTGCGCATGAGTCTGGGATTTTGTGATTAACAGGTCACATCTACTACTCTAGCCAGGTCTGCCACACCCTAATCTATATCATGTCCAACCTGAGAGACACAAATTCCTTTAACCCTTTATGGGGTGCTGAGGGAGTGGAGGTCTCTGTCTTCTATAGCTTCTTCTAGCTGGAAAGGACTGCAGACCCTACCTACTGGAGGTTATGTGCTCTCCAACTACCTTGGAGTGCTGTGGCTCACTGGCTGGGTTAAAGAAAAAAACCTGTCAGAAAACAAGAAGAAAAGAGTGAATGACCATCAAATTTTACTCCTAACCCAAATATGAGCAGTAGCTCAGGTTTCCATGCTTCCTGTAGCCACAGTCAAGTCTTGGTTTTTGAAGAGGAATCGGAAGTCTTCCAGAGGCTCACAGGAGTAGCTTTTCCCTTTGGTGATCTTGTTCTTCAGACAGGTCAGGTAGGACTGGCTTTACTCTAGAAAGCTGGATCCAATTATCTGTCTATCACTTTCACTGCAGTAGATGTGGCAAGGATCACTGATAGGCGGCCCTTCTGGTTTGACTTTAATTATTGGTCATTGGGTATCCCCTTTTTCCAAGTTTTTACAAGCACGTGGCCTCTAGGATTAATACTAGGCAGTCCTTGCGGGCCAGGAACTGGCAGGAGTCTCTTCCCATACATTTGGATGGCCTGTTGTACGTGGTCCAGTAGTAAGAGCCTTGTGGTCTCCAGGCATTCTATCATATCAGAGAATATAAATGGTCTCCCATGTAACATCGCAAATGGGCTCAAACTTGGCCCAGTTTGGGACATGTTATGAACCCTCATATGCACTATTGGCAGAAATTGGAGCCAGGACTCAAACATCTCTTGGCAAAGTTATTGCCAGAGCTTGCCTTAGGGTCTGGTTGGCTCTCTCTACTTTTCCCAAAGATTAAGGCCTATTTCCTGTGTAGGATCTTTGTAGCTTGTCACTATGTCTCTTAAGGAAGGACCAGATTGGTTCCTCAGGAACTAGAAATAAGGCTAGGGCCTTGAGGGGCTATTGAGCTGTGCTTCTTGATTCCCTATTAGCCTTTTGATTTTCCAAGGGGACCTCAGACCTGTCTCTTTGGTGCCCTTTACAGTGAATGACTGTGACCTTGGGACAATGGATTGCCTCTAGGAGTTGTAAAATTCCTTCCCTGTGCTTTATAGATGATTGACAAGGCTACTTCCATCAGGAAACCACACCTTAAGGTTTTGGTGGGGCAGGTCACTGATGCCCTGCTTCCTTGCATAGGTCTGGGATATCACTTGTTCACATGAGTGAGCAACTTCTGGGCCTGTCTGCATCAAAGGAGCAGGGTTAATAGCAGTGCAGGTTTTACAATAACCTTAGGGGTGCCTAAGAGCAGGACCTGATATTTGGTACCCATTACCCTCTTAACTACAAGTAAACTTTTGTCTCCAGAATGACTCTGAACTGATGGAGAGTCAGGACTTCCAGTCTCTGTCCCAAAGTTATCTTTGCAGCTTCCTCTGTTAGTATAGCTGTAGCTGCTGCTGTTCTCAGGCACACTGGCCATCCAGCAGCCACCCCATCTAACCTTTTTGAAAAGTATGCCCCAGGCGGGGTCCTGTTCTAGCCTTTGGGTTAAGACCTCCAGAGCAATTCTTCTTTTCTGATATGTAGAGTAAGAAAAGTGTTTGTTTGTTTGTTTGTTTGTTTGTTTTTAATCAGATACTCCCAGTGCTAGAGCCTGAGAAGGGGCATGCTTTATTTCTCTAAAAGCATTGCCAGTCACTTTTGTCCATTTCAGGGGCACAGACTCAGGGCCTTTGACAGCCTCGTATAAAGTCTTTGCCGTTAGTTCAAATTTAGGTAGCCAGATCTTACAAAAGCCACTCATCTCCAGGAAGAAGTGAAGCTGTTGTTTAGTGGCAGGAGGCTCATGATCATAGGTGGCCTGGATCTGGTCCCTAGATAGCTGTTGTTCCCAGGTTTTTTATTTTTGGAGGAATATTTGAAGTTTTCCTTTGGAGACTTCAACAATTTTTTTCTTGAGACAAGTTTTGCTACACAGTTCAGGCTGGCCTTAAACTCATTTTGTAGTCCAGGATGGCCTTAAACTTGCAGCGATCCTCCTACCTCAGCCTTCCTAGTGCTGGGATTATAGGTATGCACCCCCATGCCTGGCCTTCTTTGGAGACTTTATGTCTCTTTTAAGTTAGAAAGTTGAGAGTCTGTTCAGTATGATAATTTGATCATTTTTGAGTTAGGCTACAAACTAGAACACCATCTACATACTGTAGGATGGCTCCCTGTTTAAGCTTTAAGTTCCTCAAGTCTTTTTCTAGTTCCCCAAGCCAAAAGGTGAGAACTGTCCCTAAACCCCAAGTATACGGCTGCTTTTCTCTTGAAATAGGGTTTCCCCATTCAAAGGCAAACAAAAAGTGGGAGTCTGGATGTAGGGGAATGAGAAAAATGTGTCTTTTAAATCTAAAAAGGCTGAAAACCAATTAGTATCCCCTGGAATGTGAGAGAGTATTGTATATGGGTCTGCCACTATAGAGTAGACTGGAACAGCAGCCTTGCGCATGAGGCGGAGGATATTCTCCTGAGGGCTTTACTACACGGAGAATAGGAGTTTTGCAAGGGGACTGGCAAGGCTTCAGAAGGCCATATGTGAGAAACTTGTCTGAGAGGCTGGAGGCCTTTACGTACTTCTTCCTTTTTTTTTTTTTTTTTTTTTTTTTTGCAGTACTGGGGATCGAACTCAGGACCCTGTGCTTGCCAGGCAGGCGCTTATTCCACTGAGCTATATCCCCAGCCCCGTACTTCTTCCTTGATTGGATGCTGCTTTTGGTTAGGAAATCAGCTGGGGTCTTTTAGTCCTGTAACTACTGGCATAGTAGAATTTGTCCTACCAGGTTTCCATGTTACCATGCAGCAAGATGCCAATTTGGTCAGGGGAACCTGGTGTAGTCCCAACAAGTAAAGTTCATTTGGCCTTAGCCAGAATTTGAGAATTGCCCCCAGTTTTGCTAATAAATCTCTTCCTAGCAGGAGAGTAGGCCACTATAGGACAATAAGAAACTCATGGTTAAACATTTGGCCTTCAAAGGAACATGTCAGAGGAAGAGTAAAGAATCTCTGAATAGTGGTCCCCTCAACCTATGGCTATAGACCTAGATGATAGCTTTCCAGAGAAGGAAATCAAAACAGAATCCCCTGTATCAGTAAGCAGTTGAACTGGCTCACCCATGACATCTAAGGTTACAGCAGAGTTCCTTGGAGGAGATGGTGTTGTCTGTGGACAGGGGCATTGCAGGTTCCTCTGGGCCTCTTCAATCATCAGAGCAGGAGAGGATTATTTTCTGAGTGAGAGGACTGCACTTTGCTCAGAGAGGTGAGGAAAGGTAAATAGTGCAAGAAGAGGCATCTGCTGTATAGAGTTTGGAGGTAAGTCTTGGAGATTCCTTGGGTTAGGAGACTTCTGTCCACTGTCTCATAATCCTCCACCTGCCTACCCACTCCATCAGCCAATTGATTGGATTATTTTCACTACTTGCTACAAGTTATTCAAATAAAACTTACAAGTCTAGTGGGAGTCTGGATTTGTGGTGGATTGGCGATGGGAGGTGACAAAGAATTATTCCCAAATGATTTACAAATCTCTAAGCAGGTGATCTGGAACTTTCTTTGTCTTAGGAGGTCTACAGGAGACAAGGAAGCTTGAAAATGGGCACTAGCCCAAGGACTGGTCCCGCTGCCTTTCTGTTTGCTGTGGGCCTTGGCCAAGCCACTATATTTCATTGAGGCTGTTTCCTGATTTATATAATACGGGTATCACAATTAACATCCTCATAGATGGTTGTGAGGATTAATGTGACAGTTTCTATAAAGGACTTGGATAATAACTTGAATAAAGTATGTGTTCCAGTCAATGGAGGGAAGTATGGTTTTTTTTCCCCCGATACTGTGACTTTCACTAAATTATCCACATTAGGATAGGAACTGTATAGGATTTTGCTATGGGAATTTTCTTATGACCGCTCAGCTTGCTAGGACACAATGACTTGATACTTGTTTGGTTGATCTGGAGGGTCAGAATGTGGAGGTCAGCATGTGGCGGGAGAGAGGATGGGAGCAGGACTGCAAACATGGAGGAGGAAGGTGCTGTCTGGATATCATATGTCCCTCAAAGCTCAAATGCTGGGGCTTGGAGCCCAGTGAAGCTGTGAGCTGGTGCTTTGGTAAGTCACTGGATCATAATGGATTAGTCCACTTATGAGTTCAGAGCTGCATGGTATTATTAGGAGGCAGCATCTAACGGGATGAGGCAGGCCCCACCTCTCCTTCCTGGCTGCCACGAAGCGAGCAGGTTTCCTCTCCTGCACCCTTTCGCTGTGATGTTCTGCCTCACCCAGGCCCACAGCAGTGGAGCCAGCCGAAAATGGCTTGAAACTCCTGAAACAGGGTCAAAAATCAACCTTTCCTCCCTGAAGTTGTCATTCTCAGGTATTTGTCACAGCAGTGAAAAGCTGACTAATGTAAGTGGGAAGAACTCACCCCTTGAAAAGGACCTTTCAAAGAAGAAAGCTGACCCTATCTTCTAAATTGCTGTGTTTCTTAAGTAGTCATCAGAAGGGGAAGTGGTGCTGGCCCACATCTCCTGCCAAAGATGAAAGGTTAGTGATCGATTGCAACTTTAACTGACCTTGGCCCCATGGTGGGACCTGGGAGCAGAGAAGTATGACAATCTATGGGACTTTCCAAAAGGCACCCTCTTCTGGTCCAGTGTGGCCCTGCATCCTCTGCCTCGACTGGTGCCTCAGTGGTTGCTCTACTTAGAGGACCAGGCGTTAAAGACTTCCCACAGTGTTTGTGAGATCCCAAACCTTTGAGTTTCTACCACAGCAGGGCCCACAGTAAGAGTAAGAGGGAGGGTTTTGCAGCTTTGTGATCATTAAAACTGTCTAAGGAAGGAAACTCAAAACAGGCAAAGCATGAGGATGTCTCCAAAGGGCCTGCTGGATTCTGGAGAAAAGACCAGTTATGATCAGAGTTCTGCACTTCTAGCCCTCAGGAGACCTTCGTATCTCAACACTCTAGGAGGCGCAGGTGGGGCTGATTCCTCACAAAAGGATGGTAGGAGCTACATTATCCCTTTTTGAGGGATAATAGGCTGCTCTTTTCACTCCAAATGGTGACTAAGTGCTCTCCTTCTTTCGGGAAAGCACAGGGCCAGAAATTATCAGCAACCACACCTTATTGCTGGCTGTGTCTCACTGTCAGTGTGTGCTCTGTGATAACATCTTACTCTGAGGTGCCACTGCTCTGGTTCTCACTTCCAGCACACGTATCATTGGGATGAAAGCCCATTTGGGCTGTACTTGCCAGGACTGATTTTGCTGAAGGCTCTGTGGCTGCTCTTTTTCTGTCTCTTCTCTGTGGTAGACGGCATTTCAGGTGACTCCTAACGGTTCCCATCGTCTGGTGTCCACACTTGGTATAGGCCCCTTCGCTTGACCATGTGGATCTCACAGTGTGACAGTGTGACAGTGTGACAGTGCTGATGGTAAGTCGCTTCTCTGCTTACATAAGATTGTGAGCTTTCTCTTGTCTGCAGATTCTCACTCTTGCCTTCTTGGTTCGCACACCTGGATAAAGCAAGTGGACCTTTAGGGGAGGAACTGAATCCCATGAACAGTCCTTTGTGGAAATGACTCCTTCCCCATCTGTGCCTCAGATGAGGCCCCAATGGTGGCCAGCAACTTGATGTTAGATCTATGAGAATCCCTGAATCAGGGGACCTGGCTAAGCTGTACCTAAATTCCAGACCCAGAGAAACCATGAGGTAATATATGCCCATTACTTCCAGCAGCTGTGTTGGTAGTCATTTGTTACACAGCAATGGTACTTAACGTGTCCTTCCCGTTAGTCACTGCTATGGTTTCGATATGGTTTGAGCATATACCCTAGTGATTCACATGCTGAAAGTGTGGTCCTCATTGTGGAGATGCTGAGAGGTGCTGGAATCAGTAAGCCGTGTGGCCTTGTGGGAGGTGATTCAGCTTTCAAGAGAGAGGAGTGTTTTTACTGTTGGGAATGTGTTTTTTCTCTATCATGGGAAGTTTGTGAGAGGGGGTTGTTATAAAAGAAACGAGCACCTATCCTAGGTCTCCTCACACCCTGTCTCACCATGTGTCCTCTCTCCCTCCTCTCTTTCTACGCCCAACTATACTATGCTATGCTATCTTCAGAGAAGTCCTCACCAGAGCTAAGCGGATGTAGCTGCCACGTTCTTGGACCTCCAGAACAGTGAGTTAAATACATTTGTTTTCTTTACAAATTATCCAGACTCTGGTATGTTTTAGCAGCATAAAACAGGCTAAGGTGGTTTCTTCCTGATGGCAAGGGGGTCCTTCCCAGATAATAGAGCACATCCTCAGATGCTGATAATGGCCAATTATCATCTGCGGAACTATACATCCTTGGGAACCAAAGAATCATGTAGGATACTTAACAGTTATGGACCATTGACCTTTGGTAAATTCCAATTATCTTTATCCTGGACAGATCTTGTCTGTAGGTGGCTAGGAAAGGATGTAGAAAAGGGGCTCGTTGTGACCATATTTGATGAGTGGCACCATGATTCCATGTATCAGTTATTGAGAGGGCATAAAATCATTGCAGGTTCATAGGCCAGGTAGCTCCGCTACACAGACCTAGAGGCCAGATGCTTGTAGCATCCAAGTCATATTCAAGTGTTTCTTTAAAACAAAAGTCTCATGCCTCCCATTTGTGCATGAGCACTAGCCCCTCTTTCACGCAGCAGGATATCTACAATTATATTTGCTGTTCAGGTTTCTTCTGCAAAATGATAAAACTGGACATGGTGTGGAAAAAAAAGAAAAAGGAAGAGAGGGAGGGGCAGAAGAAGAAGAAGGAGGAGGAAAAAGAGAAAAAATCTTGACCTGGGAACAGCTATCAGAGCAGGCCTTGTGTAGCTGAGCTACTCAGCCACTCTGGAAAATGGGCCACTTGGGTAGCCTGAGCACAGGAATTATCCATGTGGTGGTGAGAATATGGTAAAGGGTAAGAGAAAAAAGAATCACATCCCACAATTCCCTATATCCTACACACATTAGAGACTACTTCATGTTGCTAGCCCCAGCAACACTGGCATGTAGATTTAGTAGTTCATGTTTACTGATTCAGTTGATCCCATCATCCCTGAGGTTAAAGCTGGGGTTGGTAAAAGATACCGGACTCCACCAGAGGCATCTATCACCCAAACTTCAGCATAGTTTCTTTGGCGTAAAGGGTGTAGATACTCTTTCTGCTCTGAAACACACTCATGGTGCTGAGAACATAGAAGGGGTATTCTGGGCAGGAGAATCCAGGTGAGAGGTGACCTAATCGGCCCCTAAATTTTCAAGGAAAAAAAAATGCTTCCCGTAATGGTTGATACATTGTGTCAACTTGAGAAAGTCTAGAAACTGAACTAAATAACTCAGCAGTTCTACATCCTAGTGTGTAGAGGACATGCCCTTACCTCTCCAGGATGTTGTTCATGTGTCAGCTTGAGAAGTTTAGAAGTTTAACTAAGGGACTCAACAGAGAGTCAGGGTCCTTACTTCATAAACATCCTCCTTCTGTGCAAAAGGAGGGCAGGGAGATGGTGTGAGTGCTGCCCCCACCCAACAGTGAGTACCCTGCATACAATATAAGGGAGGAAAAGAGGCTTGTCTCTCCCTTTTGCTCTTGTTGCTTATTCTGTCTTTCCTCACCATGAACTGTTGCCTCTGTCCCACTCTACTCTGCCTTGGAACCAGGTGATTATTGACTGAAACCCTCCCAAACTGTGAGCTAAATAAACCTCTCCTCCTTTAACTTTGGGTGTCAGGTATTTTGTCCCAGAGGAAAAAGGTAACTAAGACACTTCTGAAAGCTTTCATCAACTTTCACCTTGACCTAGAGCCGGAAGCAAATACCAGAATGCATTTGAAGTGACATCTCATATATTTCCCTGGCCCCTACCTCTCCCAGGAAGAAGTTTTGTTGGATTAGAGACCTCAGTTGTTGGCTAGAAGATTCTGGTCATATAGGTAAAACTTTTCAATTTCCTTCCTTAAAAACTAGAATTCAATGGAAGAAACCATCTAATTTAGTCCAGAAGTCCAACTATCCTCTTGCATGGGTTAAAAAAACCAAGACAGAAGGCTGAGGATGCAGCCTAATGGTAGATCATGTGCTTCACATGTGTGAGACTCTGAGTTCAATTCTCAGCTCTGAAAAACCAAACCAAACCAAACCAAACGACAGTAACAGAACACAAGCCTGGAAAGACAGATAGACTCAACGTCACACAGTCAGTTGACTGCAAGGCTGGGCTACAGCGCAGTGCTGACTCCATATCACTCCTTGTCTTCTCTGCTCTTGGACAAGTGATTTGTAACCACGGGATCCTGGGCACTTTAGAGCTGTGGATGCCGCTGTGGCTAGGGACTTCCCACACTCTGAGGGCGAAGCCAGCAGAGAACAGAATGTGGGTGTGCCTGGGATATGGCCCATCTTCCTGCCTTCCCTAGAGGCTTTAGGAGTTGGGAGTTCATCAGCAGCACGAGGCATCTTGTTCAAATTTTCTCAACTGGGCGGTCCTGGCCTCAGCTCCTCATTTCCTGTCAGGGAATGAGTTTTTAATCTCTGAGCTCAGATTCACTTTGGATGGGGTGGGGTTTGAGGCAGCAGAGTTGAATCCTCAGAAGCGGAGTCCCCTCTTTCTGTCCCAGCTCCCTCTGATGAGGCTGGTAGTGTCTAGCAGTGGCAAACCAGGGGTGCTATCTGTGCAGGCTCCAGGCAGAGATCCAGGAGGGCTGGAAGAGCAGAGGCAGAGCAGGATGCCTCCTCGGAGGCCCTGTCAACACAGCTTATGGCACACTCACAGGATCTGGGTCCTTCTTCCATTTAGGACTGCCTGGAGGTCAAAAATCACGTTTGCTCGCGCTCCATCTCTATGTTGCATCTCACATCAGTTTACCTCTTTTGGGAAACCCCTGACTCCTCAAAATGGTTTGAATGTGATCAAAGTTTGTGTGTTTAATTCCCAAGTTCATATGTTGATGGTATTTGGAGGTGGGGCCTTTGGGAGATAATAAAGTCTAGCTGAGGTTGTGAGGGTGGGGCCCACCTGATGCATGACTAGCTGTGCAGAAATATGGAACACTGTCTGTCTCACCATGAGATGACTTCTCCTGTGCCTTGGGGCAGCATGGAGGCTCTCACCAGGCACTGGTACATTGCTAACAGACTTCCTGGCCTCCAGAATCATGACCAGATCATTTTTATTCTTTAGTCTCGGACATTTTGTTATAGCAACAGGAAGTAGACTAAGATACCCCACAGTTCTGGATTGGGTACACCCGTATCTTCCTGTACTTCCCCATCCCTAGCCCTGCTGTTTTATGATTGCTTGCTTGCTTATCTGCATCTCTGCTATCCCTTGCAAGAAAATGAGAATGATGGGATTAGGCAGAGGGAGAAGCTACTCCTATTGTGACTGCAACTAAGGCCTGTCTGATCGCTCAAGGTGCCCTTGAGCTGGAATAGCTGCCTGGAGCTGTTCATCTTGTGGCAAGGACACTTGGCCTTCCTTTCCTCCACCAGGCTATTCCCTGGAGGCAGCATGACCATGGGAGAGCCTATTCCCACTGAGGCTGACACCCGAGTAGCTGGAGACTAGGACAGTCTCCTCCAAGAGGGAAACTGGGCTGTGCACCATGGCTCCCACCACCACCGGGAAACAGACATTTCTTGTTGACTTGGTAACACAATGCATGCTGCTGAACACTTACCAGGCATTCCAGGAATGTTTGGATGTGTAAATGAAAGATAGTTTTTGGAGGGCCTTTTCTTTTCTGTGCTGAAAATGCCATTCCTTGCCTAACCTGTTTTTCAATGCTTGCATCCTCAGGGCTCCTGTCTCCTTGGAGTCCGTCTTGAAAATGTGACAGCTGAGCTTATTGTAATACTGCAGGGTGTTTTGATTCATGGCACCAAGCTGCCAGATCACATTCTTCAGTCTGGATACTGCTTTTCTACAAAGCAACTGGAGAGGTTAGTAGCTACAGAAAAACTCGGACTCCTCTGTGCCTATACTTTACTAATATCCAGAAGGATTTTCCCCCTGCTGGGTTCTGCTGGCTTCCCTGACTCACCCTTATAAAGCTGTGTGTGTGTGTGTGTGTGTGTGTGTGTGTGTGTGTGAGAGAGAGAGTGAGAGAGAGAGAGAGAGAGAGAGAGAGAGAGAGAAGAGGGTGAGGGAGAGGGAGAGGGAGAGGGAGAGGAGGAAGAGGGAGAGGCAGATCTAAGGGCAGAGCCTAGCACTTACTAAATTCTTACTAAGTTTTATGTCAACTCATCTGTATTTTCTCACGCCTGTCCCTGACTCTTGTCTCCAAAGTAGGTGCCATAGTTGGGCCAAGCAGCACATGCTTATAATCACAACACTCTGGGAGGCTGAGGCAGGGGGATCATAAATTTGAACCCGACCCAGGCAACTTCGTGAGACTGTGTCTTAATATAAAAGAGAAAATAAGGACTGGGGACAGAGCTCAGTGACAAGGCCCAGCGTCCGATCATCAGTACTGCAAAAAACAAAACCAAAACTACAAATTAGGTTCCATGTGTATATTAGTGCTAATCTAATCACTTTACACGGCTTTGTCTCCTTTAACCTTCACAATTTGACATAGGCTTTTTTTATGGTATTGGGGACTGAACCTTGGGGTGCTCTACCACTGAGTTGCATCCCTGGCCCCCCCTTTTTTTTAATTTTGAGAAAGGATCTTGCTAAATTGCCCAAGCTAACCTTGAATTTGTGATCCTCCTGTCTAAGCCTTCCAAGTTCTTAGGATTATTGTGTGAGCCACTCACTATACCTGATTGGTAGGCATTTCATTAGTTCCATTCTATAGGTCAGAAAGTGACAACTAGAGAGATGAATTAATTTCTCCAAGATTGCAATACTTGAGTTGTAAAGCAGGATTTAAGTCCAGGTCTATTTAATCCCAGCATAGACTCTTAACGGCTACAATGTATAAATCCCTGTGGTTTCATCTAAATCACTCCCTGGAAGAATGGAAAGGGATACCAGGGAACAATACTGTGGAGGGAATAACATGTCAATGCCTCCAAAAGTAGGCCCTCATTGTGTCACAGGGGAAGATCTAATGGTACTGGGAATTGAACTTAGGACCTTGGGCTCGCCAGATGGGTGCGTGTGCCTCTGAGCTATACCCCCGGGCCTTGGAAGATGTAATGTACTGGCATGTGCGGTGAGGGACCTCATCTAGCCAACTGTATCTCTCCATGTATGGAACTCCAAAGAAAATAACTCAAATACTTAATGTGGATATTTCCATGTGTAAATAGGGAACACAAGAAGGCCAAACGAGATATCTGAAAAATGCTCAAAGCCAATGTGCCAATCAGGGCTTTGGTACCTGCAGTTCCTTTGCCCTGACAGCTCTGAGCTCTCCTCTAGCTCCTGCCCTTGCACACCTTCGCCTAGCAAACTTCCGTGGGCCTCAGTCTCAGCTTCAATGTCACTTTCTCCAGAAGCCTTCAGTGAATACCCAGACTGTACACCTGGTCGCTGTTTCTGGTGCACCTGCACATCTCCCAAATGCTTGGTGTACTTGTAATGACCCATGTCCTTGTCTGGCTTTCTCAGCACTATTTGTCCCAAGAAGGCAGGGAATTGTCTGAACTATTATCCACTCTGATCCAGCTCCTAGCTTGGTCCAAGGCATGCTCCTAAAAGATAATAAGTGACTGTATGTGGAAAGCAGTAGTGAGAGGCAGAAGGAAAGAGGTGACTCCCATATCCCTCCTAAGAAAAACAGCGAGTGGGCTGCCACCCACCCTACCCAAGCCGCTCATCTTTTTACACCATCTGTTCCCATCCCTTACCCTCAGGTCCTTGGGTGGGCTTTGCCTGATGTTCACCCAACATAAATAATGTTACAGGGAGGCTGGATCCACACTGCACAAGTCAGTAGCCTCTGGCCATGGGTAGGACCACCACTGTGGTGAGGGATGCTTTCTGTCTCACTCCCTGCCAGCCCAGTCCTGCTGTGACCAGAATTATCTCTGATTGCTCAGGTGAGTCAGTACTGGAAAGGTTTTAAAAATGTCACCCATACTGGGCTTGGTGGCACATGCCTATAATCCCAGCACTCTGGGAAGCCATGGCAGGAGGATTGCAAGTTTGAGCTCAGCCTGAAAAATTTAGTGACTTAAAGAGACCCTGTCTCAAAACACACACACACACACACACACACACACACACACACACACACACACGGAGTTTCTCAAATCAGCTATTCACCAATGACTTTGAAAATGAGAACAGGCCCTTGGGCAACGCACTGAGAGAGAGGAAACCAGGGAGCTACTCCCTGAGTCCCACCTCTGCAAGGGGCTGCTCCCTGCAGCCCCTAGCACCAAATCCAAGGGGCAAGTCTCCTGGGATCTCCTCCCATCCTGAGGAAAGCACTCTCCATTCCCCAGGGAAGGAAACTCAGGAAGCTAGTTATTGATCTACGCACTCACAGGGTGCTAAGGCTGCTGGCAGCATCCTTAACATTTGTGTTGCTGATGGAGGCAATGATGATGGCCATTTGCCATGTGCTGGCTGTCTGATTTATCCCTACAACTCCTATCAGAAGTAGAGCAAGAATCATTACCCCTATCTTGCCAATGGGAAAACTGAAGCTCAGGGGATTATGTGGTTTGTCACTGGCAAACCCTGGCCTAAATCTTGGCATTTGGATCTTTGCTTGATCCTATGAATCCTGCTGTACCCACTGCCACCTCTGGGAAGGCAAATCCTAGCACCCCAAGTCCCAGGCCTTTCTAATTCAGATAAGATATGGAAGGAGGCAGAAGAGCCACCAGGCACAGACCTTACTTAGGAGCTGGCATTCTCTTTTCTTTGCCATGTAAAAGTTACCCCAATATGGGGAGCCATCTGTTGATGATGTGAGAATTGGGTAACTTGCACTCTCCTCATTAGCTTAGCAGCAAGGGAAAGCAAGTCCAGAAAGAGCCCTTGTGTATCATAAAGAAAATTTAAATCATATGTTTTTCATGCATTTACTCTTAAGTCATCAAAATGTTGGTTTTAAAAAGGCCTTTGATGTCTAACTTGCTTTCTGCTTTTTTTTATGGGGGTGGCAGGGAGGAAATCATGATTCTCTAGCTGTAAATTGACCAATTTGGGGAAGGCTGGAGATAGATCAAGTACCCCTAACACCAGAAGAATGGAGGAAAACTCCAGGCAGGGTTCTGCTTTGGGAACACAGACAGGGACATTTGTTCTTACTCAACAAGATATAGAGCAGACACTTGGAAAGTATCAGTTTTAAACAGGTACCAGGTAGAGAAGTCAGTCTTCTTCCATAGTCCACGAGTAGTAGCAGACATCTAAATATATTACTGTGCTATTCACCTCTAAGTGACACCACTGCTTGATCACCTTCTGAGGCTGGAACCCCAAGAAAAAATTCATAATGAAGAAGCTCTGGCTTAGAGGGTTTGTCATGCTCAAGGACACTTGTACATCAGGTATAGTCCTACAGCTGACATTTGAATCCAGGATGTCTTGCTCTAGAACTCACGTTCTTAACCTCTCCTGTCTCAAGCAGAAGTATTAGCTAGGTAGGGAGAAACTGGGGAGAACCTGCCATGCAGAGGAAAACAGGCCTGAAAAGGCCCCAAAGGAAAGAAGGATAGCCAGATGGCATGTTGCATGCTGGTAATCCCAGTTACTCAGAAGACTGAGACAGGAGGATCTCATGTTCAAGGTCAGTGTGGGAAACAGTAAAATTTTCAAAATTGAAAAAAATTTTTAAAACACTGGGAGTATAGTTTAATTATAGAACTCTTGTCTCACATGCAAAAGGCTTTGGGTTCCACCCCCAGCACCACTAAAAAATATGGAGGCGGGCATGGCACACATCGGGGTAACTTAGTTAATTTTCTGTAGCTATAACAGAATACCCGAGGCTAAATACTTCATAAGAAAAAGGAATTTTTAAATCTCAGTTTTAGAGAGTAGAAGTCCAAGACTGGGCAGCTCCATCAATCTGGCCTCTGGTGAGGGTCATTTGGCTGTATCACAATATGGTGGATGGCATCGTGGTAGGAATATGAGAGAGAGACAGACAGAAAGAGAGACAGAGAGAACATGGTGAGATCAAAAGCTATAGAGGGCTCCACAGGCAAGGCTTGCTCTTGGATAGTAGTTCATTCTTGTGAGAAAGAACTCAGTGCATGACACCAGCATCAATCCTCCAAGAGTGGCACCACACTGGTCCAATCACTCTTCTCTTATGGTCCTACCAGCTCTCAACAGTATCACACTAGGGACCAAATTTCCTGCACATGAACCTTTAGGGGACCCCTGCACCATATCTAAACCATAACAGACACAAAGGTCAGGGCAGTGGAAAGGGACCAAAAGTGAGGTAGGGAAGGGTACCAGGAAAAGGAAGTGGTCTCAACCCAAGAGCAGAGGAAGATCATGAGGGTGATGGGGATTTAGAAGCCATCCAGGTGATTTAATGTGGATTCAGGATTGAGAATCATTGAGACAGAGGTGGTGGCAGTCAAAAAAAGAGAAAAGTATCTTAGACTTCAATTTATAAGATTTAACTGATTGCATGGTGGGGAAGGAAAGAGGCCACGACAAAAGGGAATAGCCAGTAAAGTTAATGGAAAATCCAGAGGAGGCATCCAGTGACCCTCAGCTGTCAAGCAGTAACTGCTGCCCTGCGCTCCTATAACGCTCTAGCTCCTATGAGCTCAGCTGGACCCTGAAGACTTTCCAGGCTTTGAAGTCCTGATTATTCTGTGCTTGTAACCCAAACAGCCTAATTAATATGTTTACAACACAACTTGGCAAGTTGTCACAACACAGCTATAAATAAAATGCTGGCTGTTGCTGAGAGAACTGAGCGACTGATCCTGCTGGTGAATGCCGGAATGCTTTACAGAGGTGGTGGTGTGTGAGCTGGGTCTTAAAAGATAAGCAGAAGTTCTTGGATGAAGAAGAAAAAGACACCTGAAGTGCGTGGGAAGGACGTGACGAGCTTGGGAAACGGCAGGAAGCTCAGAGTCAGCGACAGAGATGTGCCAGAGCAGGTAGTGAGGAAGAGGATGCAGAGAGGCGCTGTGCCAGATGAGAAGAGCCGTGGAAGCCACGAGAAGATTCAGCTCTTATCCTCGGCATGCTCCTCAGACTCATAAATTCTCCTACGAAGATAGGCATTTGCCTTCTGTTGGGGGCTGCCGAATGCAGAAGCATCTTTGACACCAGCAGACCCTTCGAAGTTTGTCCACTCCATTCACTTGTTCTTAGGCGACACCGGGTATAATTGTCCTGGAGATAGGAGAGACTTTCCCTTGTCTGAAGCATTTTAAAGAGGGAGATCCTTTAAAGGAGGCAACCTCTCTGGATCACCCTTGGTGGGTTTGTGAGGCCTCATTATAATTCTTTTCTCCTTCAGTGGCAACTTAGCAGGTTCTCAGAGGAATGGACACAATCACCATTTGAGTAACGGAAGAGATCCACATTTTTAGGCAACACCAATAAAAGATATGCACTGGACTCCAACAGTGGAAAAGTTCTCTCCAGGTTGGAATACGGAGAATTAGAAAGCACATCCTTTGGCCACAGATTGCTCATACATGGGCTTAAGGAAATAAAAAAGAAGACTAGTAATATAAGGTAATGTATATATAAATATCAAATAAAATCTTTTTTTGATTTTTCTGTCTGTGCTCTCTTTTTTCCTGGTATCCAAATTACCTCCCAGAGAGCAATAATCACATGGTGTTGCTGTTGTTGCTTTCCTTGCCTTGCCTTGCCAGCCGACTGAACTTTTTTTTTCTCTTCTGGTATTGGGAATTGAACTCAAGAACTTGCGTTTGCCATACAGGCACTATGCTGCTCAGCTATATCCACAGCCCAGACTGAACTTAAAGAGAACTGTGTCTTTTCCCCATTGTGTGAAATCCTTGATTTACCTCAACATCTGCCCCACAATAGGTGCACAGTAAATATTAGAAAGATTAATACATGAATGATAAAGATAGTAAAGTTCTCTTAGCAGTTCAAAACATGTAAGCATCTCTATGGTCCAGAATGATCAGGAAAATTTGTCAAAGGCAGTCAAACACCTCCTATCTGCCTAACTTTTAGATTTGGGAAATGAGAACCAAAATAATGCATTTGAAAGTGGCAAGTGAGTTAAAAGAAAGGACTCATAATCAAACTCCAAATAATGTTTTCCAGGTGGCAGCCCTGGAGTCTGCTCTCTGACTTGAAACACAATGAGTTTTGGGACAAATGGCCAATGAATTGTTTTAATTTGTGACCAGGTTCTGGGTCACAGGCACGTTAGTCCCACCCTGGTTGTTCTCTTGGGTGCTGGAGCAGCAGATGATTCTTTGGTTTTTCTAGAGCTTCCAGGACTCTACTCTCTCTACTGGAGACCATGCCCCCTTCTGAGTCAGTCTCTTTGCCTCTTGGTCAAATTAAAAATGTCTAATTTTAGATACTTTCTGATTACTCCTAGCTGGGTCTCATTAGCGGCCTGAAAACTGTTGGAACCTCAGCTGGAGAAGAAACAACTTTCATTGGTCCTCGTCTGGTTTCCATCTCCATATTGTTGTTGATGTTGGCTGGCATGAGCAAAGCAAAATGAACTCTCTCCAAAGACAGTGGGCCACAGGATGCTGGCTGAGTGCCTGCAGCCATGGTGAGGGGTGAAGGAACACATGTCCAAGGGAACATGACCACCGCTGGTGGCAGGCACATGTTTTGCTCATAACACATCTCAAAAGTGCATAAGCATTTATTTTCATTCAGCATTTAATGATCTCTCAGCGTATACCAGACTCTGAGCTACTCCATGTCCTGCTTACCACACCCCAGGTTGTAAGAATACAAAGCATTTGGTGACTGGTTCCTGCTAGTCGAGAACTCACAGGAAGGTGGGCACCATAGAGGAGCACGTGATCCCTAACCGCATCAGCTGTGTGGAGGCGCCCAAGGGACAAAGTTAGAACAACATCTAACCTTTATCAAGCGCTGCAGCCTAGGCTCTGCCTGAGGATTTTACACAAGTTTACCCCTAGGATCTCTGGAGAGTTGGAGGCAGAGAGCAGGAGTCAGAAGTGGGAGGAGGGCCTTCTAGGCAGGTGCAATGGCATGTGCTGTGCATAGACTTGGGGCTTGTCATACCACTCCCTAAAATGTGTTTTCCTCTGTCATGGAAAATAGATTTCTATAAATATCTTATGGTTGTCCATGTCTATTGATTAGAATTCAAACATCTCCAGGGTATTTTATTAAGCTGAAAATAATCTCCAGCAATCGCCATGGTGTCCTGCTGTTGAACTTGCACCTTACCCAACAAGATCACGGCTGGGGACCTCGTAAGCCTCCTACTCTCACTGTCAACATTTCTTTCTTTTTTGTCCCTCTTCTGGCTGTCCTAGATAGATCCTAGTTTGTATCACTTTTAGTTTGTAGCCTCTTTGCACTGCTATTTTCCCCCATCAACATAGTTCATTTCTGGATGAAGTGGATCATTACGTGTACCTTCGTCTCTTGTTGTAGTCATCCTGGGATTGTCCCTGAGCAGGATCTGTAGCCAGACTCTTCCAACAAATGCAAGATAAACCAGTAGCTGTCAGTGCCCATCAGCACGTGGATGGATCCTCCTCTGTCTGGCAGTTTGATGCCAAAATCAGGTTAATATAAATTCTAAGCTGCAGAGTCAAATGGTACTGAAGCCCCAGTGGGGATTTGTAAAAGAACAGAAATTGCTAGCACGATTTAAGTCACAATGGAAGTACTTCTGGAACACTGGAGAGAAATAATCCTGGAAAGACATGCAAGGTCCTCCTAGCGACTTTTACTGACCATAGCCAGATGTCCCCAGTCCCCAGTCAGATGGCACAAGAACCATGGTATTTGTGGCCTTTACTGCCACCTGTCAACAACTTGAGGCTTCTTCTTGGTCTCAAGCCCAGGGAATCATGGCCTTTCCCTGGCTTCTGCATGTCCTTTGTTGTAAGTCATAGTAAGAGACATTCCAAGCCCTGGCCTGCAACAAGGGAGTCTGGGAGTGTTCATCTGGCCACAAAGGAGAAAGGGCAATACTGCTCAGGGACATCGGCTTCCCTCCCACCTGTGTCTTGGCCCCATAGAACGATCCTCTCCAGAACACCTGAGGCCTAGAGTCTTTTAAAAATGGAAACAAGAGACTCATAAATCCTAAAGCCAGATTCCCTTGGAAGCTCCTGGCTCTGTGCTTGCCTCTGGGCTGCCTGCCATGAGGAGCACCCCCCAAGCTGCTCTCCCAGCAGACTTCACATGCGGACTCCTGCTCTGCTGGGGCAGCCATGCCCTGCCTGGCCCGAGCCTCGCCTGTGCGAGTTACCATGGATGAGCACCTTTTGGCTGACTAGATGCACATCTCTGAACATCTTTCACTGAAACTTGGGGTAGCTGAGCCCAGAAATGTTGGGGATTGCATTTTGGAGAAGGATTTCCTCGGACTAGGTTTAGGGAGGTCTCTGATAATCATTAGTTCTACCCATGGCATTCAGTACGTATCTCTCTCTAGTTACCTTTGCTTAAGCAAAGGCCACAATACCCAGATCTGTTCTCTGTTCCTTGCAGGGCCCCTTTTGGGGTGTTGATGCCCTTAGCTGCATCCAGCTTTCTGGGCCTCTGTCTCTCTCTGGTTCCTGGCCCCTCCTCTCAGGCTTCCTTTTCTAATCAACCTTGTCCTTCATCTAGAGGTCATGGGCAGAGACTCCCAGGTGCAGCCTGTGCTAGGCTACAGGAGTGAACTCCACTGTCAGGCGGATCTGTCAAGAAAGCTTCAGGTTTCATAATTAGAGGGGCCAGCTGGCCTCCTTTAGTCCTCCACCCCACCTCCTAGGCTGGTTCTTAGGATGGAGCCAAGGCTAGGAGGGAAAGAGGAAAGGCCGAACAGACTGATAACCCTGGCTAACCTTTCACCTGTGTTCTAAAATCTGCCGTGTGCCACATCTTCTTTCCCCTCTTCCCCCTCCCCTTTCCTCCTCCTCCTCCTCCTCCTCTTCCTCTTCCTTTGTTGTGCAGTATTGGGGATTGAAACCAGGGTGTTTGGCTTGAGCTACATTTCCAGTCCTTTTTAAATTGTTCAATTTGGAGACAAGGTCTTGTTAGTTTGTTAATTTGCCCAGGCTGGGCTCACACTTGCCATCCTCCTGCTTCAGTCTCCCAGATCACTGAGATTACAGGTGTGCACCACCATACCCAGCTCAGCTTCTTGCAGCTTAGATCCTGGTGTTTTCGGTCTGTAAGTGTCCTCAGGGATTATAGCAGAACATTTCTGATGGAGAAAAGCGATCCCTGAAGTGGGAAGAGGAATGGAATTTCTTCCCCTTGTGTTACGGCAAGTCAGTCATGGGTCTGAAACTGGAGCCCAGGACTGGAGGCCACAGGAGCCCCTGAGGTCCAATCATACTCAAGCCCCAACTTGCAGCAGGACGTGGACAGGTTCTTCTCTTCTTAGTCATTCCATAGGAATAGGAGAAAACCTATGCTTCTGAGGCCAGCTGGATAAACAAGAACAGAAAGGACCAATGACTGCTAGGAGCAACTCATATCAGAGGTGCAGGAGTCTTAGAGTCTAAATGGATTTGGCGGCAGAGCTTTGATTAATCATAGCAGTGCTTAGGCCTGTAGGGGACACAAGGCTGATAGAATCAGGGGAGGTGGCTGTGACAAGGACAAGCAGGCGCTGCCAGGCCCCCTCTCAGGCCAGCTCAGAGGAGATCAGAGTTGGCGGGCGCAGACCTCTCTGGAAGTGTTTCTTGATTACTGGGGACAATCCGAACGCTCTCTTGGGCTCCCGCTCCCTGTCTGCTTGCTGCTCTCTGTCACCTGGTGTGTCTGCACCCCTTGGAGTCTTGTGCTGTCCATAGCCTCTCCACCCCACTTTGGGATCCAGTTGCTGAACCCTCCAGGAAAGTTTAATTGAATATTTGTATTGAAAACAGGAACAAGGCCAAGGGCTTGATTAGAGGAACCAGGGGACAAGAGGAGAGCTTGTGTTCGCTTTTCATTCCGGATTAGAGACCTCTTATTGTGCTGGGAGCAGAGACTGGAACTTGAGCATAATGAGCCTGAACTTGGTTTGTTCACTGGCACTGCCCCTCTCTTTCCGCTCTCCCTGGAAGGGAGGGTTAGGGCAGATGGGCTTTGGGGCCTGTGCCACTTTCACTCTGCTAGGCCTTAGGTATCTGGGAACACAGGTGGATCTCCCCAGGAGTGGTAGACAGCCTGACATTACCCCCAGCAGGAAGCCTGGGCACACAGCGGTATGCGTGAGTACATGTTTGTGTGTGCATGTGTGTGTGTGTGTGTGTGTGTGTACACACATGTCCATGATGGGCAGCGGTGGTTGGTCCTGAGTGCCTCCTTGGAAGGCCCAAGCCAGTTATGTGCCCCTGGCTATGTGGGGGATGCTGTCAACCAGGACCTCCACCTGCTGCCAGGAAGCTAAGCCTGCCACATGATGTGTGATTTACAGACGCCATCAGGTGCATCCATCTTGCTGTCCCTGCAGGGCATCAGATGCTACTCCAGCGAGCCACTCTGCACCACCGCTCTCGTTGAGGGCGGGGCCTGAGCCATCCTCTGCCTGGCTGGTCAGGGATCAGGAGACTACTGGGGCTCCAGCTTTCTTCTGGAGTAGAAGCTGTGACATTCCTGGTGTCCTGGGCTCCTGCCCATCATCATAAGCCCTCATGAATATTGTGGTTTCTATATGAGCAGAATCCTGCCTGCCTTCTGGGTCTCATGAGCAGGGAAAGATACCTTCATTGTCCTAAGGGCCTGCTGACAATCAACACAGAGTCCTCCTCCTTTTTCTCCTCCTTCTCTTCCTTTTTCTGACAGTGTCTCGCTATGTATTTCAGGCTGGCTTTTGTATGTAGCCCAAGCTGGTCTCAAACTCTTGATGGTCCTCCTGCCTCAGCCTCCCAAGGCCTGAGAGGGGTACCTCCTCTTGACCACCCTCTCATACTCCACCTCTGCCTTTGTGGTGGTCTCAGCAGTTACCCTTAGTGAGCACCAACTTCGAGCCAGGTCCATTCTGTGCACATGGGTTAACGCATTTAAAGAAGTGATTTCATTATTCTGATTACAGGAGGGGGCGCTGAAGCAGAGATACTCAATGACTTGCTCCTTCAGTCACCAGCCAGATGTCTGCCTCTAAGGCCCCAGCACTGACCACTGGGTCAAATGGCTCTGAGGGGAATGCTTCCAGCCTGCCCAGTTCCCACACTGCTGCCTCTCCAAAGGGTCCTAAGAAAGGTGGAAGGAGGTGGGAAGGCTACAGCCACCACCCTCTGGCCCTGTAGACCAGAAAAGGCAAGCTCAACCTGACTTTACCTGGAGACCCTTCCTCCTCCTTGTCACCTCTTGGACCTTGTAGCAGAGAGCATGCTGGGTGCCAGGAACTCAGTCATGAAGTCCCTCAGTGCATCACAGCAGGACCTGTCCCTTCTGTAGCAGCCCCAGGGTTGGACTTCGCCTTACTCAGGCTGAGCTAAGTACTGTTGCCAGGACAGTCTAGTGAGGTCCTTACACAATGGTCTGGCTTCAGCTGTTGTCCTTAGATCCCCTTTTTCTTACATCCCCCATCCCATGGGCCACTCTTTCCCAGGCAGGGGTGGTCCTTTTGCAGCCTGGCCACTCCAAGAGATGCTCGCTGGGATCAGGGCTGTGACGGTGGCTATAGTAGGGTGTGGGAAGGGAAGGGAGGTGCACAGTTCCCTTGCACACTGAGACTCTAGTGCAAGTGACCCAACCTCCTCAGAAACGCCTGGCCTCCCTTCTCAAGCTCTGCCTCTCCAGCTGTGTTTACCGGGTGCAAGGAAGGCTGTTGTAGAGACTAGAGCCCACACTCTGGAGGAGCAAGAAAACCCACAGGAGAGTGAGCAACAAACCCAGGAGGTCAGGACCCTTCTGATGTACCATCCACATGGATAAGACCTTCCCCAGGCCTGCAAGCCAGGCTTGAGCTGCTGCTGAGGCCAGGTGGAGCTGGGAGGCTGCTGCCTGGCTCCCGTTCACAAACAGTAGTAGGAAATGCAGCTGGTTGTGTATAAGCTGAAGCTTGTTAGAGACCCGGAAGCTTCCCACTTGGGGCTCAGCAGAGAACATTCAGGGAGGAAAATCATGTGTGAGCAGTTACTGCTGTTACCCCCAACCCCCAGACCCGCTCTGCTGCCCTCCCCGCACCCCTGCTGCAGCCCAAACATGGCCAGCTGCAGACACATCAGCCTCTCATTATGTCCTCTGGGGTTCTGCACAAACACAGCAGGTCTAGGGACACAGGCCTTTTGCGGGGAGCGGGTTGCTGTGCGGCAAGCTGGGATTTGGTCTTCCTCCCTCAGGTGCTAAGATGAGGACAGGCCAGGGGAGAGGTACATTCTGGGCCGCTTGCCATGTGCTGTGGCTGGGCAGGGAGGGAACTCCTGCCATCACAGGTCTGGAGTGGACTGACCCTCTGCAGGGTCTGGGGAGAAAGGTCAGGGATCAGGAAAACTGCAGCGGGATGGGTGATGGACGCTCATCCTGTTTTGGCATTAGTGGGGTTATGCAAATACATGCAAACTGGCCCTTTATTGTGTCTTAGTCAATAGCCACGCATTTTTCATCTTTGACCCATAGCTTTGGTCTTCTAGAGCCCAGCAGGTCACCTGGTGGGAGGGGGAGACAGTCAGCTTTAGAGAAGGAGGGTGGGAAGGGGAGAATCATCACTTTGCTCTGCTCGGTAGCTGTCACTCGGAAAGGGCTGCCCAGCAGCAGCACTGACAGGTCCTAACTGGTGTGGAGGGGAGGGAAGGCTGTGCTGAGCCTGATGGATGGGCCCTGGCAGCAGCTTTAGCCACCCTGCTGGGAGCCCAGCCCAGCTCTGAGCAGCGGGGTCAGGCGGAGGGCGGAGGCAGCTTGGGAGGGGCTGGCGATGGGAGGTGGGTGCCAGGGTCTTTCCCAGCCAAGGGGCTGGGGGAAGGGAAGGAGAACAGGTCCCGCATGGGAGGGGCAGGAATCTCTACTCTGGGGGAGACAGCCCACTGTAGGGTACCATCCTGAGTCGGCCTCTGTTCTCCCAAAGGGCTAAAATTCTGCGTTCTGTGAGAATTCGGTGAGTATATAGGTCAGGGTGGGGCCTGAATGTGGCACATAGGCAAAGCCGCTCTTGTAACGGTCCTGTGGTTCATTCCAAACACACTCACAGGGGGCTGGGGATATAGCTCAGTGGAATAAGCGCCTGCTTAGCAGGCGCAGGGTCCTGAGTTCAATCCCCAGTACCGCCAAAAAAAAAAAAAAAAAAAAAAAAAAAAACAAACACACTCACACTCTCATGTACTCATACACACCGCACACTCACACATTCACGCTAATGCCCATCACATGCATACTCACACACACTCACACTACAGACTCTGTGCACGTTCATGCTCACACATACTTTCATTCTCTACACATACTTACACCCCCTCTTTCCACTACAAAAGGAAGTTAATTTCCACTTACATACCTGAAGTGTCTGAATTAACATTTTTGAATGTAAATAATGTCTCTCCTCCCGTCTTTTTCTTCAGTGTCCCAAAACATGTACTCCTGGGATTCCTTCTTATTCAGTCCCGAAGAGGTCTCTCCATCCTGTGCAAGCTCCATGTCCCCTCCTTCCTTACGCAGCTAAGCATATTGGAGTGGGCATGGTGTGACAGCACACACTTGTCCCTTTCAGTCTTTTTTGTTTGTTTTGTGGTCACAAAGCTGGGACCCAGCTGCCTGTCCTTGGAGGCTGCTGTCACGAGCAGCAGATGGCTGTCTGCTTACCTCAGGGCGTGTCCAGCCCTCGGTGAAGTCTGCATGTGTCTGACCCAGATGTGGGCCCGGAGCATGTGGTAGATGGTTTGGGACTGTTGGAAATAGCTGCCATGGTTTTCCCATTTCCAACCAGTTCTACGACCTGGAGCGGGCTGGAGAATTTCGCTCCACCAAGGCGAATACTTTCTGAGACTTGGGGAAAAGAGGTTAAGGCACTGTGTTGGGGTGGGGGCCAGCAACAGCTTGTCAACCCGGCTGCCTCCTCACTTCATAAATTCCCCTGCCACTCCCTGGGATACCTTGAGTTTGACCTCAGTGCCAGGAGCAGGGAGCAAAGTTCTTTCTTGGTCTCCTAATAAACAGCCTTGGGTGGCTGGCCTCCAGCTGTTCTGCTGCTACACCCCGCCCCCCAAGAGGCACTTTCTCCCAGGGAAGTCTCATTAATGAGTGAGGCTTGGGGCCACCAGGTTCTGGCGGGTCACCTCTGTCCTTGTTAGAGCAATCATCTCTGTCTGGCATGATGATCAAGCTCCTTGTTGCAAGCTCTCTGTGCACAGGCCCCAGAGGCTGCTGGACGACACTGCCCTTGTCCTCACACTGACCAGGACATTCCTCCCCTGTGGTCATTAGTGAAGAGCAGCCGTGAATGGGGTGGGGATGTACTCCCTTCAGGGCCCCCACCGAGGCAGGTACTAAAGGACCAGACCCAAATGCAGTGAGTTTCTGGGTACCACCTCCCTGAGAGAGGCAGCTCTGGCCTTCCTTGTGCAAAAATTCCCTTCCTTATGCGTCTGCCCAGAGGAGTGCTGGCTGCTCAGGTTGCTCTGGGATATTTCTCCACATGTGGTGCTTCTATTTTCTGGTACAGCTCCCTTCCTCTCTCACCTTAGTGCAAACCCTGACCTGGATGAGAACAAGTTCCTGAGGAAACTTGGGGTATTCTTAGCAGTATTCTTAGTATTTCTCCCTAACATCTGAGTGGGCAATTGAACTTCAGCCTATTTTCTGTGTAAACCTCCATCTTATATAGACTTTAGGCTGCAAAATTCCAAGTTCACTCCCCCCTTGTAGGAACAGTTTTATGGTGGCTAAGAGTCAGTAATTTGCAGTCAGATAGGCACAGACTCAAATCCACCTATTAGTGGGTGACCAGGAAAAGTTCCTAACCCTCTCTCAGCTTGTGCATTTGGGAAACAAGGATGATGATGGCACTATTACCCCAAGTTACCGTGAGTATTGCAAGAATGGACATGTATAATGCATGCAATATTAGCTATTCTTATTCTGAGGACAAATATTTGTGTGAAGGAGGATTTTCGGGTTCTACATTGGTTGGTGTAGTGGATTGACAACTGGTGGTCAATTCATAACCCCTGGCTGAACTGAGTGAGAGTGGTGGTGGGTATGGGAGGCCCACCTGGGGACTGTTGCCAGCAGCATAAGAGGCAGAACTGGAGAAGTTGGGCTGTTGGGAGCAGTGAAAGGCTTCTGGGAGCTGGTAGAAGTGGTAGGAGCTGATGGTTCTGTTGGAGGAGTTTATCATGCAGGCTTTCCTGATGAACTTGGCTGTCTTCATCCTCCAAGGAGCTCAAGACCTTGTTGGCACTGGGGGGCTCTGGTCCTCACTCTGGGCACTGCACCGTGGCTCTGGAGGAGAAGGTGCAAAGGTCAGTCTCCTGAAGAAGCTTGCTGCATTGGCTTTCCTGATGAGAACTCAGCTGTCTTCACCATTGGATGAGCTCAGGACATCACTCTTGCTGAGGATGGCTGTGGTACCTTCTGGGGGAGCTCTGGTTCTTACTTTGAGCATCGCTTCCTGGCTCCAGTGCAGATCCCTCAGGCTGCTAGCACAGATCCTTCATCCCACTGGCACAGACTTCCTAGATTCCACCACTGACCTTCGAGCCTTCCCAGTGCAGATCTGTGAAACAGGCCTGCAATGAGACGTCCTGGGCTCTGGGTCTCCAGTTGGATTTGTGGGAGGCATTGTTATGGACTCTAGGGCTTTAGCTGGACTCATGCAGGACATTTTCATGGGTCCCAGGCCCTCAGCTGGGTTCCTGGTCTAAAGCATGTAGACAGATTTCCTGCACTCTTTTGTATATCATTTGGGTGACTATTATAAATAATCTTATAAAATATATGTCTTATTGTATTGTTTCACCTTGCAAAATACGCCCCAAACCAACACAGCTGGCAGTTGTGCACTTTTCCCTTTTGCTACTACGCAGGAGAGTTCCAAAACAGCCCGAGAGCCTGCTTCAGTGGGGAAGAGATTTTCTTTTTAAAGAAAATATGCAATGTAGAAAGTCTCAGAAAAGATACACAAGGCCCAAGAATATTCGCAATGGGAAGAGGAACTAAGTGGCTCATTGTAGGGGTGGGGAGTATGCTTCTTAAACATGACCTTTTGACTTTTTTTTCTACGTTTACATCGTATAAGACCATTTAAACAAAAAACAACTTATAAACTCACTTTCAGCTCTGAGGAACCCAAGGTATGACTTCCTTTGTCATTCCAGATCTGGGTTCATGTGATACCTGCTGCCTCCGCCATAGATCCCAAAGGGATCAAAGCCATGTCCCTGAGGCACACTGATAGCGAGGTAAGTGCCACACCTGGCTGGGCCCAGCTCCAAAATGGATTTGTGGTGACACTGCCAAAGGACCCAGTGCGGCGAGAGGTTTGATGGTGGTGAAGCTGACCATTCAGAACAGACAGTCCCAGATGGAGATGGTACTTTCTTTTACACTGATTGGCAGTGCCTCAAGGAACTATCAAGGGACAGAAGGAAACAGAAAAACTTGAAACACAAACTCTCACTTGTAAAGAGATTGCCAACACTGCCTAATATATGCAGCATCAATCTTTAGCCAGAGAACTTTCTGGAACCATTAAAGAGATCCTGGGCATAACTGTCCAGACCATGGGCTGTGATACTGATGGCTGCCACCTTCACGACATCACGGATGACGTCAAGAGTGATGCTGTAATCCCTGCCCACCTGGTGAGGTTTAGAAGAAAATACCTCAATAAATTATCAGCTGACAAACCCCAAAGTAGAAAGTGCAGAGAGATACAGTCCTTCCCCCCACACCTCTTTTTGATAGTGCTAGGGATTGCACTCATGGCCTTCACACCAAGTGATATCCCCAGCCCATTTTTAATTTTTAAAATTTTTCAGATGGTCTTGCTAAGTTGCTAAGTTGCCCAGGTGGGCCTGACTTGCAATCCTGTCTCAGCGTCCCAGAATACTGGGATTATAGACCTGTGCCACCATGCCAAGCTACAAGCTTTCTTTTAAAAAAATTTTTTATAAGTTTATTTTTCAAAAATTTCATTAGTGTATGTTTGTAATTACATTCATCTTTGAGAATTGCTACATATACAAAGCACATCTTGATCAGTTTTATTCTCCCTTCCAGTTCTACAGATCTTATGGTATCTGGCTACCAGAGTTAGGTGAGGGATTCTTAAGAGGCGAAAAAAGTATTAAGATCCAGGAGACTAGGGTTCAAGGCCAGGGGGCATTCCTGTGCATCTGTTTGGAGCAAATCCTTCAGCTGGTCACTTTCTGCGCAGCGACCTTGTCTCAGTGACTCATTTGGGATCTGGATCCACACTGTCACTCCCTGTGTTGTGAGTGTGACTGTGCTAAGGTGGCCCTCTGGAGGCCACCTCAGCTGGGAGGCCCTCCAGCTGCAACTGCCTTTGCAGGGCTTTCTCTCTTGCTAAGAATCTGTCTTTTCTTCAAGGTGTCCTTCAAGTCCCACCCCTCCATGAAGTCCTATTTGCTCCTAGGTGATCAGAACTCACCCCTCCACCTGTCGCAGCAGTTTTGGTCATTCCCCTCTTCTATTCTATCCTTCTATTCTTCTGCCATTGTGTTTTAGAGTATCTGTTTGGTTGGATGCCATTTCCCCTCCTAGGTCTGAAGCCCTTCAAGTCTATGTCTACAGAATCCCTTAATTGTGCTGAAATGAGTCTCCCTAGTCCTTTTTCTGAAGACACCTTCTGTCCTGACACAGTGCCAGAGGTCACTTCTTCCACAGGACAGTAGGATGTGAGGTATCTTGGGGTGTTGAGGGGGTGCAGCCTGGGCCAGTGCTGTGCTCTGCCTTTCTTTCCTGATCCAGAACAGCTGCTCCAGTCCCCACGGGGTGACAGAGACGCAGGGTGAGCAGCAGCAGCAGACAGGCGTGCCATGCCCCTCCCCACTTCCCTTTGCCCTGTCGGTATCTGTTCTCCACCCTTACCCCAGTGAAGCGCCTTCAGATTTATATGGTGCTATTTACTGGCCCTCTGCCAATTAGTGACACTTTGAAATTCCCTTATATGACGGACTGCTGCTCTGACAATAAACAAGTCATTAGCTGGGTTGGAGGGCAGCTTCCAGCTGTTTTTGATTCATTGTTTCTGAACCAGCTCAGGAGGCTCCCTAAGATGCAGGATCTCCAGTCTATGGCTCAGGAAACCCCTAAAGCTAGAGGCAGATGGGGCTTCTGTGTGTCCGGCCACTAGGTCGGTCACTGTGGCATCTGCTTTCCTTTCCAATCCCCCTGCAGGCTCATCGCCTCACCATTGCAACCCTCCTGTCCACTTTTCCTAAGACCCAGCCTTTGGACAAATGTGCCTGCAGGGAGTAGTGGGGGAAGAACAGCAGGGAACTGGAGGAGGCTGGGTGGAAGGCAGGCTTAGGTGCTGGAGGAAGAAGGAAGGAGAGAGGGCTAGAAATTCCAGTAGGTAATTCGGGTGGGAAAAGTTGGCAACATCAGAGCAGAGAGACTGACTGGTTATGTATAGCTTGTGCTCTTAACTTGCAGCTCATATGCTGTTTGGCTTGGAGGTAATTTTAGATGTCTCGCAAGCCAGCCTCCAGTTCAGACCTCTTCTTATGATCTGAACTACCTTCTGGGAAAGAAACAGGGGAGAGAGCAGGAGAGTACAGCTTGGGGTGTGTCCTTGGTTCTGCCATTTGTTTTCTTCCCTCTTTCTGTCACCTCTCATGACGTCTGCTTTACAAGATCCTGCATATAGGAAGGGGTAGCATGTGGGGGTCAAAGGATGTTGTGTGTTTGAATGGACAGGGACCAAGGCTATGCTAGGCATTCTAGGAAAAATATAAGTGAATTAGATAGGCTTTTCAGGAACACTTGATCTATTTGCAAACTCACTGACTAAAATACAAAGCACAGTAAACATGTGGCTGCTAGGAAACAAAGAACTGAAAGACTGGTAAGCTCCACAGGCAGAAGCTATGGTAATAATGCTGTGGGATATCAGTTTGGATGCAGCTCTAGGGACCAGGTGCTATAGTTCTGATGTCAACATGGGGACAAGTGATGTCATCTCTATTCCATAAGAAGCTGACAGCTAAGACTGTGCAAATCCTGAGACCCTATGATGGATACACCTCAGAGAAACCAGGACTGGGAAAATAGCACTCATAAGCTTAGGGTGGTGACAATTATACTCTTCCTTACTAGGGCTCTGAATAGAAAAAGTCTTCTGTGAGAAATTGAAGCTTCAGGTCTGAGCCATATGTGACTATAGTGTCTGAATTTCCACTGTTAGAATTCCCAAGCTTGAGACATTACTGTAAAATAGATTCCAGATGAGTTAAACTCATGAGGTATCAAGAAGAAAATGCAAAACTATTGAGGAAGAATGTGCCCCAGAGCGGCAGCATTCTTACAGCAAAATATAATCCCCTTTGAAGTTGTCCTAACAATAAAAAACTTACAAACCACATGAGGAAATGATATGCCAATAGGGAAAGTCAACAAACATATCAAACTTATTTAGCATTCAAATAACATAAAATAATGTAACAATCCAAGAGAGACTTTAAGTAACTAAGTTAAAAATGATTAAAAATAAATAGAAACCATAAAGAAAAGATAGGATATTCTGAAAGAGACCAGGCAAATTTATAAAAAGAGCCAGATAGAACATTCTAGAAATGAAAAAGATAGCCATTGACATAGAAGCTCAAAAGATGTGTCAGATGGAAGATTAGACAATGCTAAGCAGAGAATTAGTGAACTGAAAAGCTAGATCAGAGGAAATTACTGCAAGTGCAGCACAGAAAAAGATGAGAAATATGAAAGAGAAACTGAGAGGACTGAGGATAGAACAAGAGGGTCCAAATTACTTTTATAAGAATTGCAGAAGGAGAATAGGGAGAATAGGGCAATGGTAATATCAGTTTTTCAGGATCAGTGGAAGACACCCATCTTCAGATTAAAGAAATATCAGCAGTTCTAAGAAGAATTCATAAGAATAAATCTGCAATATGATATATACTAAAGAAATTGGATTCAAAGAACTATAACCAGTATGTTCAAGAATTAAAGAGAAAGAAGTTAACTTTTGGGCCAGGAATATATGGGAAAGTTTTTAGAAAACTGAGACTTAAAAGTGAAGCAAAATTTAAGAGGTAGAGATTATGGTAAGGTAGATGAGAAGATCTAGGAAATAGGAGGAAAATACAAGGTTTGAGCCTGTCTGGTTTCTGAACAGGTTTTAACACAAGTCGATGTGAATTCAGTTACCTCCACTCATACTTGTGTGTTCTTAGCTAGTGGTTTTTTGGGAACGTCAGTCAGCCCGCACATTCACTTCATACCTGGGCTTCACTCTGCCTGTTTGGATCCCTTGCCCTGTGCATGGCTGGCTGGGTACAAGTCTGCCAGCTGAGTCTACTGAGACCACTCATAAATCTGCCCATAATCACCCTTTCACACCAAGTAGGTTCCTCTTTGAGGTCTCCCCCTCCTTTGGGGGTGGTGGTGAGTGAAACTAGCCTATCCAATTTTGTTTTTCTCTACCTGCGGTCCTTTCTGCTCTGAAGTGGACAGCAGGGGCACGCCTTGCCGCATCTGGGTCTTGTTAGCAGTGTCAGTGGCTTCAGAGGAACAGAAAAACCTGGGCATGGTAATTGGCTCATGAAAGCTGTATGTTGCTGGAGGGGGCGGGAAGGTCTAGAGAGGAAGGGGAGGGGGCTTAATGAGAAGCAAATGCTTCAGCACGGCTAGTGCAGCACCACCCCCATTCATGGCCATTAGCATTCCTCAGACACCTGCAGGCACTTGGCTCTGGCTGGGCAGGAGATGTGCTGGCTCCTCCCTGCTGGCGCACAGAGCAGAAAAATGAAGTTTGGTTCTAATTAAGGGGGCAGGGAGCAGGGATGGATGTGAGACAGGAGAACACTTTCTTGTGTCTTCTGAGAACACATGATTTTCTTGGCAGTTGCCAAATTTTGCTTCACCTTAGTGTTCTTTGTGGTCGTGAGGAGAGAGCATTGGATCTGGCACTGGATGAAATGGGGTTGGACACCAGAGCATCCCTTTTCTAGGTTTACTGCTATAGAGAAAGCACCAAATCTCCTTGGGCCTCAGCCTTCTCATCTGTAAGAGCAATGAGGGAATAATTCCCCCGATCTGTGCTGCACACATAGGAAGACACCTGGCAGTGTGCTATTACAGAATGGGTAGTCAACAAATACTAGCTTTCTTTACCTAAGATTTAATGGCTATAGGAAGGAACGGTGCCTACACAGAACCTGGAACACAAAGGACATGATGAACAAATGGGGGAGCACACACCCAGCGTGCTGAGTGCCACAGCCCTCACACTGGTGCAGGGCAAGATCAAACTGGAAGCAGAGATGCCAGGAAGAAAGAGGCCTGAGTCCCCACAGAGTCACTGAAATGGCATGGGGGTGAACAACTGAGCCAGCAAAGAGCCAGTGTTTCTGTGAGGCCCTTGAACTTCTCGGCCTCATACTAGGAGACTCCAGGTCCCTCTTGCAGGAGAGAGTTCCACAGAGGACCCAGCCTTGTTTGGAGAACGCATTCTCCTTGCTCTCCTCTTCCCATCCCATTCTTACAGCTGCTGGCACTGGGCGCGGATCCAGCCTGCCTGGGGCCATGTGAGGGTACAGTGGCCTCTGGACTGGGTCTTTTCAGCTGTGAAGGGCTTTCTGGCTGGGGCTCCTGTCCACCTGCTCCCCAGCTGCTGCTGGAGGAGCCTTGGTCCCCATTGGCATCTTCCCTGCATCTTTAATCTGTCTTCACTCTCTGCCAAACATCTGCAGAGTGGATCTACTGGCCATTTATTTTCTGTTTGTCTTGGGTGTGACACAACCTCTATTCTTCACTTTAATGATTCTTCTCTTTATTATTATCGTCTCAACCACTCTGTTTGTTTAGTTTCTCCGAGCCCCAGCCACTTTCTCTGTGCTTGCCTGGACCAGCCAGGGCCTGTGCCAGCTCTCTCCACTTTTCTTCCCCCAGCTCGGGGCCATTCCAGGGCCTGCTCTCCCCGATGGGTGCAACACTCACACCAGATGTGGCTTCCTCCTCCTCCTCCTCCTCCTCCGCCTAAGTTGCCCAGAGCTGCAGGGTGTCAGGGGAGAGGAGAGGCCCTTGACCCACATCCTATTCTCTGCTCCCTGTCCAGCTCTGTGGCGTCTGCCAACCAAGGAGGAGGCAATGTATGATGGGTGTCTGTTTAGTGCCCGCCATGAGGGACACTGACAGTGCTGGGTAGGAATCATACTCTTGGGAAAGTGTAGCAAGGGCCGGTCCCCTCAGCAGTAGTGCTGCCTTGGGGGTCCCTGGGGCCCAGTCCATGACATTAGTTATCCCATATCTCTCTGACCCTGGCTGTATCAAGGCCTCGCTGCCTACATATTGGCTGATTAGCAATATTTTACAACTGTGCCTTGACATTTATGGGCTTCATTACCTTCACCACAGCCATGGAATGCAGGGTTGTTGCCTCCTGACAGAGGAGTCTGAAGCTCTTGTATCACTTGGTTGATAAAAGGCCAAGCAAAGATTTGAACTCAAATCTGGTTTGATGTGAAGGACTGATTAGTTTAGAAATGAGGCCCAACTTTCTGGACCTGGCTTGGCTCTAAAAACTGGGTGTAAACTTCTTTTGACAAATAGAGTCTGGGCTTCGGGGCATCAGTCTGGGGAATATCTGTCTGTTCCCTCTGTCCGCTATCATTTTATCTTTGAGATGATCATAAGTCATTTTTAGAGGTGACACCTTAGCTCATACTGTGCAAGAATACTGGACTATCCAAGGGCTGGGGAATGCAAGAGAAAGGGAAGAGCAGTTTACTGGAGGACAGATGTCCCCAGGTTATGACAGATCATTGTGTTGCTTGTTCAGCCAAGGGCTGGACCAGGCTTTGTGGGATATGAACTTTTGTGACGTGGTGGCAGTGGGAATTCTTGTTGACAGAATTCACAACCACACGAAGTTGCTGGGACTCCTCCCACACGCTTGCAAGGAGCCTGTGCAGCACCCATTGGCTTCCTGGAAACCCAGAGTACAGTGGAGGTGACTTTGCAGTGAGTGTGTGGGCAGGATGTCAGTGGATGCTGTAGTTGGTAACAGGCTAGGCAGTGATTCTCAACTGTCAGTGGGCCTGTCTTGCCTAGGGCACATGTTAAAACACAAGTCGTGTTTTGCCCTAGAAATTCTGCTGTGATGCTGGGTCTGGGGAGGCAACTTGGTGCCTGTGTATTGAACAAGTCTTTCAGAGGATTCTGCTGCTGAGGCCCTGGGAACTGATTCAGATACCTGGACCCAGTACAGCGCTGGCTGGAAAAAGTGAACTAGAGAACAGGGGCCTTGCCACAGATGGGTGCCAGTGTCTTCTTATTCCATGCTGTTTCTGATCACACTTCACTTCCTAGAAAGGGGCCTTAGAAATACAGGGTAGGGATGTGGCCTGTGGGAAGTGGGAAAGGGGCACAGGGCAGCAGAAAGGGAGGGGAAGGGAATGTGGGGAACACATCCAGGCTTCCTTGTGCAGCTTCTGGCAAAACTGGGCCCCTCACACTCTGAAAGGTGAGAGACCTGTGGCCTGAGGCAGACCTTAGGTCACTAGTAAGAGGAATTTAATTGCTGGCAGGTGCTTTAGGATGGAGCTGGAGCCTCTCTTGCTGTGGAATGTCCATGGAATGGCAGCTCAAAAGCCTTCTGAAGCTCAAAGGTCACCATCAAAGGATCCCAATGGTGAGGCTACCCTCTCGGGGAGGGAAGGTACTGGCCTGTCAGTATGAACTTGTTTGTTTGTGTTGGCACAGGTCTAGTCTAAACACGAGAGTGACAGTCATCTGCCGAGGAACTGGCCTCTTCTTCTTAGGAGTCTCTTCTCAGACCTGTGGTATGGCTCTGGCGAGAAGACCAAGAGCAGACCGGGAGGATGAGAAGTTGTCTCCTCACTATCCTGAGGAATAGAGTGGGAGAGCTGCCTTGCAGAGCACCCTGCTGTGCACACCTGGGCCAGCCTCCCTCCCCTCCGAGGCTCCTCCATCCACCCCACCAGGCCTGGGCAACCCCAGTGTAAGGAAGACAGCTCCTCCTCAGATTAAAGGGAGAAGGAACCTGCTCAAGATTTCAGGAGGGGTGGGGGGCCTAAGAGGCTGAGAGAGGTAGGCCAGCTACTGTCTACCGGGCTTCTTCCTTATGTGGCACACACAGTACTCCAGCGTGGGGCCAGCTCTGGCCCTGGGTGTGTGTGTAGGGGTCACGCCTTACACCTGCTCACAGGGAAGAGGAGAAGGGGTAGGGGCGGTGGGGCGGGAGGGCAAGAACAAATGGGAGGGAAGGAAGGGAAGAATGGAGGTAGGAAGGAAGGAGAGAAGGTAGGAGAGAAGGGGAGGAAGGAAAGATCAGAGGGAGGGAGGAAGAGAGAAGGAGAAAAGGAGAAAGGAAAGGAAGGGACAGGGGAAAGGGGGAGAGGAAGGCAGGCAGGAGCACACCTTCCCCGAGGGTGCTGTGTCCCAGGCTCTGGCTGGGACATTCAGGTGGGCGCGAGTGGAGAGCAGCCAGGCTGGAGAGGGACCCTCCAGAGGAGGGCTGAGCCCCTTGAAAGCTGCTATTGTTTGAGGCCTCTGCTCAGAGAAGCCCAGAGTAAAAAGAGCTTGTTAGAGAGGCTCAGGCTGGAGACAAGCTGCTCTCAGAGAGCCAGTGAACCATGCGAAATGACTTAAACTAACATCCCCGACTGCACCCGGCTGGGACCCAGGAGTCAGGGCCTTGTGCTCATCAGAAATTCATAGAAGGCGCCCTGCGGCTTTGCTTTCTCTGGCCGCCTTGTTCATTGAGCGGTTTTTTCTTTCCAGTCCTCCGGCTCTGAAAGGGAGACAGGGGCTTCCTGATGGGGAAGATCAAGTGGCCTTTGAAAACCTCTCTCAGAGTTTATTAAACCCCGGGGCTAGGGCAGGCCAACCTGGAGGCCCAGCCAGGACTGGCTATGCCCCGCTGGGCTTCCCAGAGGGGACCTCGTCTGTTCTCATGTCCCAGACTTGGCAAGGCTGTCCAGAGAGATGAGGGGCAGGGCGCAGGGTCCAGAGGACCTGGGTGGTGGTGGAGGGGGGATTGCTCATCCTTTTTCAAGAGGGTGGAAGCTGGGTGGGGTAGAAACCTGCCACCTCCATGAATGATATGGGCTTTCTCTCCCTGAGCCCCGCAAAACACCCCTACTTCCTGCTGGAACTCATCGCTCCCCGAGCTCTGAAAAGTGTTTGTGCTCAAGGTACACAGAGAGTAGGGCAGGAGGGGGAAGGAACTGGAGGGTCTCTGGGCTGGATTACAGCTCAGTGACCAAGTAAGGGAAGGAATGAAGCTTTGCTGAGAAGCCTTAAGTTTCCCGGCTCTTGAAGGCCGAACTCCTGCTCATGCTCAGGATGCCCCTCAATCCTCGCAGCAGCCCCAGAGGGACTGGTCTAGGCTGAGACAGTGGCCCTAAAACAACTGGCTGAATACAGCATTCAGCATAGAGCACTGTGCAAAGCACAGGCCCAGAATCAATAGAGTTAGGGTATGTTTGGCCCTCTGTGAATATTTGCCAAGGGCTTTCTATGTGCCAGACACTGTCCTAGGCACTGACCTGACAGGGGTGAGCTCAGCAGTGGGTTGCATTCTTACTGAGAGGGAGTGGGGCCCTTGAGTAAGTGCTGTGTGATGACACCTGTGAGTTCTGCACCCATCCAAGCCAGGTGACCCCAGGCCTGGAGGGAAGGGCCTCCCCACATCTGCTTCCACATGGGAAGGCCTATTTTCCACTCTGACGCAGAAGGCTTTCTTTTTATTAGCTTATATACCTTCTGGGGACCTGAGGAAGGTTTCTTCTCATAAGATCATTCTGCTTGTTTAAAAGGTTGAAAAGCATCTGCCTGATTCCCGCTCACCCATCCTGCCATGTACATACCTGCATCCTCATCCATTCTGTCTCATTTCATTTATTTTGACCACTTCCTAGAATGGTCCACAACTACCTCCTCCCTACTGGCCTCACTGGGTGTCTCCAGGAGAGCGAGAGCTCTATTTCCCAAGCCTGGAGTTGGAATCCAGTTCTGTCTCTGCCCCTTTTGTATTTCCCTTTTAAACAATTTCAAGGCCCTTCAAAGTTTCCCCCAGGAATCTTTTTTTTTTTTTTTTTTAGCAACAGTAGAACATAAACAAATGGGGACAGTCTGAAGATAGAGAGCTGGAGTCCCAAGTCATATATGTTAACAGTTTCCAAACCAACTTGACTAGATTGTAGGCATTCTCCCTATGTTCTTTCTCCAAGGCCTGGCAGCTAACAAGGAAGGTCTTATCTTCCAAGTTAAGGCTAGGCTTAGTTCTTTGTTGAAAAACAAACAAACAAACAACACCTTGCCCCTTAGCTCCAGGAGCCAGAAGGATATTGACTGAGATGAGGGGCCTTTTAGTGTGGTGTTTTGGAATCAGGCAATGAACCAAGCTTGGTCTGCCAGACAGAGTTTAGCTCATTTCTTGGTGTTTTCCCATTGCAGGTAGCTGTTTGAGTGCTGTGTTTAGAAAGATTCCAAGAGTGTGTTGTTTTATTATTTTTCTGAGTGTTGTTATTTTTGGTGGTACTGGGCATGGAACCCAGGATCTCACACATTAGGCAATGCTTTATCACTGAACTACAGCTCCAGGCCTTTTTTTTTTTTTTTTACTTTTACTTTGAGACAGGGTCTTGCTAAGTCACTCACTAAAGTGCCCAGGCTGAGCTTGAACTTGAGATCTTCCTGCCTCAGCTTCCTGAGTTTCGTTTACTAGGATTACAGGTTGTTTATGACCATGCCCAGTCTGCTGTCTGCATATTATTTTTGAGTCAGGTGACCTACCAGAGGCACAAGTCAAAAAAATAGCATAAACGCAAGTTCTGTTTCTCCTACTCCTGAGCCAAATGAAAAGGGATGTGTGCAGACACACACACACACTCACACAGGACTGACAAATCACCTGATCACAGGCCAGGATATGTGGATTTGGGAATGGGGCCTAAAGTTGCTACCCACGTTCACTGCAGGTTCCTTTTCAGGAGGTGGTTCTCCAGCTGTTGAGGATTCCCAAGTGAAACCATACCTTCGTGGTTCTCAGACACCTCACAAGTGTACGCTAGTGAGCCTTTCTTTGAAGGAAGTCTTACACAAGTGCACACACGCAGCAGCTCAAGTTGAACTTCTCTGGTTGACCTGGGGCCTGAGCACAAACATTCTCCCTTCCACTCCTTACTGTCTGTGTTGGCTTCTAGGAGCTCTCAGTGCTCCATGGAGCCTCTTGGAAAAGTAGGAATCTAATCTATCTCTCTGCTTTTAAGAGCTATTTTATAATACCTTTGTAGAGATAAAGGAATTGAGGGCTAGGAAAATCTTGCCAAGTTAATTACACAAGTATCTGCAGCCTGTGTCTCCTTTCCCCACCTGCGTGCATCCCACCATTATCCTGATTAGCATCCCCCAACTTTCTCTTGTCCCTTTATTCCAAAACAGTGAATGATCCTTGCATTTTAAATTACAATTTTTAAAAAATTGGCTATACTCTTCCTCGTTGCTCCTGGATCTTGCTGTATACACCCTTACCCTACCATCACATTCCCCTTTCCTGCTGGTGTCCTGCTCAGTAAGAGTCCAAGTCCCGGGCACCGGCCTGACTGCTGGTGGTGTCACTGGCACCCGTTCCTCGTCTCTGCTGCATAGTCACCTGCCCTTGCTGTGCAGGCTCAGCAGATGTGTCCCCTTTGTGCGTGCCCCCCATCCTGCCCAGATGTTCTCTACCTCTTTCCTGCATGCTCGCCGTCTGGTCCTCTTACCCTCTGCCCTGTGCTTGTGCCCACTCTGCTCCCGGAAATGCCCTTCTATCTAAATAGTCCCTTTGTTTCATCTAAAAGCTCCTCACATGTCACTTTCTTCCCAGGAGTCTCCTTGGCTGAGTGCAAAAAGTAATTTCATCCCCTATCTCAGCTCATATTTAACACAAACTCACTAGTGTACTGGGCGGGACATCCTGCTGAGCTGAGTTTACTTTGTGCTTGGGCACTGAGCTCTGGTGTCCCGATTTATCTGGTGGTCTGCACAGCTGTCCTCTGCATCCATTCATGTAAGCACCAGTGCTGGAGATGCATTCTGGAGGTAGAAGCCTCATAAGCAGCATGATGAGAAGAATCAGTGGTCTGTGCTCCACAGAAGGCTGGAGGGCTGTGTGAATGCAGGCTAGGCTAGGATTGGAGGGGGGGGATCTTATCTTCTTGGGGCTCTTTGCCTCCTCCTCCTCCTTCTCCTCCCCTCCCTTGTTTGGACTGCTGCGGATTACTGAACCTGGGACTTTACACTGACCTACATCCGCAGCTATTTATAAATTTTTGAGACAAGGTCTTGCTAAGTTGCCCAGACTGATCTCAGACTTGCTATCCTCCTGCCTCAGCCTCCTGGGTAGCTGGGATTACAGGTGTGTGCCATTGCAAAGGTTTTTTCATCTTAATGGCCACAGAAGGCCTAGGTGAGTGGAATTTCCCACCTCCTGTCCAAAAGTCAGCAATGCTGGCTTTCCTGACAGTTCTCTGTCTCCCCATCTTTTACTTCCCCAAAAGACAGCGAGGAGCTGACTGAGGTTCAGTGCCTGTCATCCAATTCAGTGGGAAGAAACATTAAACACTCCAAACATTGCTTATTGGAGCTGGGTAAACTCTGCACACCACAGTTTACTTTGCTGTCACAAATCCCTGAGCTTACCACAGAGCAGAACCCCAGAGGATCAGGACGCTCCCATTCCCCTCCTCCTTCCCTACCCACCAGGGGAGCCCACACCTCTTTCTGCCCAGCCTATGCCCTTCTGTGGTCCCCTTTGCAGCCCCCAGCTTTCCTCCATCTCTTGCTCCCGTCTACTCCTCCCTTCCTTTCCACCCACCTCTGCTTTGTCCTTCCTAAACCCTCCTCAGACTCGGTGTCTCTTGGCAGCCCAAGGCTGGCAGAGCTCCCTTGTCAGGATGGGGAGCTAGGAGCAAGCACAGACGAGGTCCAGGCATTTCCTAAGGGCCAGAGAGTGAGCAGGAGTCACTCCTTTCCTTCCCCTCTCACTCTAGGCAGCCCTGGGCTGTGAGCCATTAGTTCCGGGGATGGGGAGACTGAGTTCAAGTGAAGGTGCTGAACTGGCATCAGGGGACTAGAGGGATGGGTAGGCAGAAGGAGAGGTGTTCAGACGAGAGCAGGAGGAAGCAGCTTTGTTCCCCATCTCCTGGGCGGAGATATGAGTTATGATGGGAGTGTCACCGAGTTGGACCTCGAGTTGTACAGACTCACATATTCTTCAACAAGACGGCTTCAGCCTCCCTGGGGGCCTCCCCTGACCCCCACCTCTGCTAAGAAATGTGCAGCCTGGGCCAAGTTTTTCTCCTTGGCTCTGCTTGGAAGTACAAACCTTGTGGGATTGAGATGAAACATATGCTGTTCTGGAATGTGGCTATTAGCCAAGGGAATACTCAGAGGCCCCTGCAGGATTCGTGGCCACCTGCCTAGGGCAGAGCTGGGGATGTGTGACAAAGCATCTGGGACCAGGAAGGACCCATGGAGGCTGAGGTCACCCTCTTTCTCTCCACCCCACTCAGGACCAGTACCTCTGTCAGCACGTGAGTGAATCTCAGTGTGTTGCATTTCCTCCCCTGGGAAGACCCAAAGCCAGACTCAACCTCAGATGCCATGGATCCCAGCGGCCGTTTCCAAAGGGAACAGGTGCCGATTAGTACGGCATTTTGCATATTCTTTGAATGTTATTCATTTCTTGCCAAAAGACACAAACCATTTCCCCTGCCCTTGCCATCCTCCCCTGGGAACCCGCAACATTTTCCACTCTCCCTCTCCAGCTCCGCTCGACAGACGACATATTGTGCCTGCTGAGGCTTTTTCTCGTGGCTCTCCCCCAGCCTCTTCTGGCCTTTCAGGCCCGGGTAGCCCACCTGTGCAACTTCCCAGCTGGCTGAGCCCTCAGCCCAGCCTGCTTTCACTGGTGTGGCCAGAGAGCAAGTTCTCAGACCTATCCTTGGCCGTTGGAAACTGAGAAATAAATTTGCTTCTTGAAACCGGGATTCTCATCCCTATCCCATAGGAAGGCTCTGCCTGGATTTTCTTGGATGGTTGCAGGTCTAGGCTGGAAAGCCTCTGACACAGACTGGGCGGTTGTCACAGGGGAGAGGCGGTAGGCAAAGATCCTGCCAAAATTGTGGGTCAAAGAGCTCTCTCTGCATTTTGGGGAAATTGCAAAGTGTGGGTGGGGTGGGAGGAGGCAAAGGCTGAGACTTAGGAAAATGTTAAAGGTTCAGGACCTTAGAGATTATTTCATTTGACACTTTTTATTGTTTATTTCATTAATTCAGAGAATCTAAGACTTAGAGGAGGAAAAGTGATATTCTGAGGTCATTCTTCGGGCTAGCAGCAGAGCCTGAGCAGATGCTGGGACTCCTGACCCTCAGTGAGGGCTGTTTTCACAGGACAACTCTGTAAGCACCTTTTCTAGAAACATTACCATGTGAAGCAGCTGTGGAGAAGCAGCTGCTTCCATGAGGCTGGAATCCCAGACCTGGAGCTCCAGTCCCAGGCTCTGCTGACATACATGATTCGAGGGGGATGAACATTACCTGTCATTTGGGTAAAACCCCAAACTACGCAGAGAATGTGTCAGACTTACCTTGGGTGGGCTACGGCCACAGCTGCTTCTTGGAGTATTTTCCTCCTTTTTTTAATCCCTGCCACCTTAAATCTGACAAGGAATTGATACCCAAGGTCAGCCAGTGTACTGGCCAGAAACAGCCATTCTGTTGTTCTCTCTTAGGAATTTGAAATGAAAAGAACACAGACAGCTGGATATTGTGGCACACACCTGTAATCCCAGCACTCAAGAGGATTGGGCCAGAGGAGTGTGAGCCCACAGCCAGACTGGGCTACGTAGCAAGAGCTTGTCTCAAAAACAATAAAAGAAACCAAAAAAGAGCACAGATTCTGTAGCCATTTAGTTGAGGGAACTAAACTAAAATTTCATGATTGATGAGGAGTTGAGTTAGGGCCATTTAAGAGATTACAGGAAAACCAAACTTCTGCATGAAGATGAGCTGCGAGACTGTGCCCCAGGAAGAGAGAGAAAGATGAGGCCTGCCGCTCCATCCGTCCGAAATCTCTTTATCCTTACAATGGTTGTTCTGTATCTGTCTGCCTGCCTTCCATCCTTCCTTTCTTTTTTCTTTCTCCTCCCCTCCCCTCCCCTCCCCTTCCCTCTCTCCTGTCTTCCTCTATGTTTACTTTTCATATGTACCCCTAGGAATGCGATTCTGCCTCTTGTGACCAAAAGATTTTGGTTATATGTGATGAGGTAGGGAGCCTGTTAGCACAACAGGCATCAAATAAGCCCAACTCAGGAATGTTGGACAACCACTGCTAATGGGCAAGGGCTGTTTCCACTCAATCAGGGCAGAGCTGGGACTTCTGGGGTGGAAAATGAGGGAGGCAGCCTGTCCAACATGATGTTAGCTAAGGAAGAGAACTTAGCCAATAACTACGACTATTTCCCCTTACCTTCCTTTAGGGACAGAACCCCAAAGTTATGGGATAACTCTCCCTTGAGAAGCTCTTTGCATTCTCAGAAGATAAGTCCCCAATTTATGAATGAGAATTGTTTATAAGCCTTAAACTAACAAAGTGAGTCTTATGCCGTATACCTGTGAGAGCTCGCAAGTTGGGGACTTACTGAATTGTAATGAATAAAATGCTTGTTGGGGAACATCCAGTGTGTCCACAGCTATTAACCAGCATGGTCTTCGTCTCTCCTAGAAAACCAGTGTGAGGGTGTGTGTGTGTGTGAGTGTGTAAATGATAGAGGGGTTGTCTGCTCATTGCCAGGACATGAGTTCTAGGGATCAAAGGCATAGCCAACCAGTTCTAAGTTGGTTCAAGATCTGTGGTCTTGGGTCTTGGGAAAGGCCACAGATCCATGTATATTCCTACACTAGCTCCAATCAGTGAAAAACCAGTCTCACCTCAGGGCTCTGAGGCCTGTTCCATATGGAGGACAGAACTATATCTGGCAGCACAGTACATCTGCCAGCCAGATGAGCAGTACCTGTAAAAACTTCCCACATCAAGCCTTGTGGGGCTAATGCCTCTTCCAGAGCCTACTGACAACAGGAAAATGATCCCAGAACTGCTCTTCCTAGAGGACTCAGTGATTCCTGCTTGGGGGAAGACCTTGGGGAATTTGGTACTGTCCACAGACATCCTTGAAGGGACTGGAGGCCATGGGAGAAGAGCAGAGGGAATGAGATGAGCAATCAGAGAACAAAGTGGATTTGCAAAGAGGTCAGTAAATATTGCCTAACTGCTTAATAGTAGTAATGTCAATAAAAATCCCTGGCATTTACCAAGGGCCTTCAGCACAGACATCACTTCATTGAATGCTTCCATCCGATAGCATGTGTGCTACCTACTTTGTTTTACTAAGGAAGAAACCGTAGGTCCCAGAGGCTACATCTTCAAAGATCACAGGGCTGCCACCAAGCTTGCCACTTCATGCCTGAGTGAAACAGCAACCTCTCAGATAACAGGAGACAGAGAAAGGAAAGGTGGCTCAAAGGAAGCAAGGCAGCCACAGACCTTGGTCCTGCTCTCTGGGAGCTGAGCTGAAGAGAGAAGAAAGGCTGCAAGTGCAGAGGTCCCGAAAACAACACAAGTGTCTCTTTTAATAAATACACCAAAGCGTGACTCTCCAAAACCGCGTGCCGTGCCTTTGAAAGCAGGGCCCCTTGGAAAGCTGTGTACTCTCAGCTGCGATTGCTCAAAACATTTTCAGAGCTGTGCTTTGGCAACGGCCTTCAGGGCTTGTAGCACATTCCTTTGAAAATCTTCAGTTGTGGCAAATCTTCCTTTTCATCCTCTGGGGTAGATTTGATTGTTGGGCAAGTTCCAGGAGTTATTTCAGATTTGGGTGAGTCATCAAACCGAGTTGTCTGTTTGGGATCCAGATGAGGTGCAGCTCTAGGGCAGAGAAGTGTCTAGCGTGGTGGGAAACACCCAGAGTCCTTGGGTGTTTAGCTGAGAGATGAGCTCAGGAGCCCTAGAGCAACTGAGATGCTGAAACCATTGCAGGGGGGTCTGGCGGCAGCAGGGGAGGGGGTTGAGCAAGATCTGAGGGTTCTTCATAAGGAAGGACACGAACAAACTCAATTGGGACATAAGTGGAAACACACACAGCCCCATAAAGTGGCCTGGGAAGGGTGCCACATTAATAAAAGGGGAAAATGCAGAAGAATGTGTGAGGAGGGAGCTGTTAAGAAAATGCAAGTGCCTGTAAACTCTGCTCCGCAGCAATCTCTCCCAGAACCCCAGCCCTCAATCATGCGCTCCAACTCGTTTTTCATTAGGACTCAAGAAAACCTTAAAGTAACCATCCTATTTGTGGAGGCGGTAGAGGATGGAGCTGAGACACTCACCTTGTGTCTGGCCTTTGCTGATCCTCTGTGTTCCTCTTGCGACCACTTCTCTTCCATACGCCTTTGGATCTGGCTGCCCTTGAGTGGCCCCCTTCCTTATGTACCACATCTTACTAGTCCTGCAATTTGGTAGACCAGGATGCTAGGCGCAAGAGGAGAGAGTCCAGGTGGGTCTGCTTCCACTCTGGGGCTTTCTGAAACACTATTTGTGTAATAGGAGTAATTTTCCCTTTTGTATTCCCAACTTGGCCTTGGGGACCAGGCAGTATGTTGGCAGTTGGCCAAAGCTTTATCACATTTTCAGACCCTAACTATACAGGAAATGGGCTCCAACTGTAGTCAGAGGGCTAGCTCTGAGGTGGGTCCTGATAGTCAACAAGCAGAAAGCAAACACGCACAGCCGTTCAGAGTAGGGATACCAAGTCTACACACAGAGAATGTCCCAGTTTATGAAGTAGGTAACATGGACACTAATGTGAGAAAAAAAGAGAAAGTGTAAAAAATACTAAGTTAAACCCATTGGCAAAAATTGTCTAGTTATAACTTAGTATTAAGAAAAATGTGAACAGACTAGCTAGAGTTTCTTAGTATCACTCAGAACAGTTTTAGGTAGATGATTAGTCTTAAAGCAGAGGTCTAAAAGGAAGGAGGTTGCCATGGAAGTGGGCAACAGTATCTGCCACACTTGCTAAAGGAGGGGACAGCTGAGCTTGGGAGACACGCAGAGGCTCTGGCTTGCTGAAGTGGAGTACACAGTGGTACCAGTAGTTCATACAAGTGGCTTGACCCAGGGGAGGACAATTGTAAGAAGATTCCTGTTAGGGTCACTCAATACTGAAAGAAGTGACCCAGAAGGCCATAAAATCTCCTTTGTAAGGGTTTCTAAATCTATATCCCTATCCCCATGCCTGGTTGACATCTGGAAGCAGAGATTAGGGGGTCCTTGGTCTTTTCTAGCCAGAGAAGTTTGGCTCTTGGCTCTGAGATGATGAGCAAACTCTCTCATGCCCCAAACTCCTGGGGGGCTCTGATTAGATGCAGAGCAGGGCTGATTGTCTTTGCTTAGAAATCCATGCTGAGACTCAAGGAGCAGGAAGCAGCTGAGATGCCTCCAGTGAACACTGCAATCTGAATAGTCTCTGAAGGAAGCACAGCTGAGAGACCTGACAGGATCTGCATTATTTAGTGAGACAGCTGGGAGCAGCTGCAAGGCCCCCTCAGGTCTCCTTGAGCACTGGGAATTGTGACTAACCTTCACCCCAGGCTCACAGACATCCTGAAGAGATCAGTGAAGTGCCAGCCTGTCTGGTGTGAAATCCGCTTGAGAAATAATCATTGTCAGTGAGAGGGAAGGACGGAAGACTTTGGGGGCTCATAATCTTACTTAAAAGAAGTCACAGTGACATGTTGTGAAAGGCTGGGAATAAAAGAGCCGGGAATGAAGGGACCCACTGGGGTGAATTGAGGAAACAGGGTCCTCTGAGTATCTTTGCAGCAGCAAGCTAAGTGCTCCCCATTACCAACCCAAGCTCCAGGTAGCTTTAGCTGTGCAATAGACCAAACCATTTCCCCTTGACTTGGGAAATTTTCCCTCCTCAAGAGCTGATTACATCAAAAAATCATAGCTTTAGAGCTAGACATGATCCCAATGATCATCTGATCTCTCAGCTTCACACTGTAGGGCCTAGACACGTGAGGTGATGCATTCAGAGCCACACTTTGTATTAATGGCTGAGTCAGAACTTAAAATCCTTGTCTCCAGACTTGAAGGCCAATGGTCAATCCATTGCTAATCTGTACAAAGCCACTCAACCCTGCTCTCTACAGGCTGGCATGGGGTGGGGTGGCAACTAAGGTCAGACAAGCAGGATATGGGCAATGTTGTGTGTACATTCCAGCATTAAGTCAATCAACATGAAGATGAAATGCAGAATTAGAGGCAGATGTGCATATAGATTCAAGGGGGTGAGTTGTAGATGGAAAGAGTACTGGGCTATCGGTCAATAAACTCTGGTTTAGGTACCTGTTCTACTACTTGCTCACTATATAACTGGAAAAACTTAATCTCTCTGAGCCACCACTCACTCATCTGTTAAGTGGGCCTAAAAAATTGTAGGATTCTTGTGAGAAATAGCATATGTAAAAGTACTTTGCAAATAGAGTGGGTTAGGCAATATGTGAGCTGTTGTTATAATTATTGGGAGTATGTTGGGTTTGAAGGTTGGAATAGATTACAGTTGGGGTTCTCCTAGGAAATCTAGTTGTTGACAAAAATCTCTACCTTACATGTTTTCAGCAATAGGAGCTGAATTAAGTGTGGCAAAATGCAAGGCCCAGATGGAAGCTCAGCTGGGCAGTGAGGCGCTTTCCTAATGAAGGTTTCCAGTCTTTAGTTTCTACGCCAAGTTCTGGCCTTTGGTGAGAGGGTACCTCTAACAGAACCAAAGCTTGATCCCTTTCAGCCTGATCAGGATCCTACTGGGGGCAGGGGTGAGTAGGGAGATGAGTGGAGGAAAGGGGGCTGTCTGCCCTGAAGTCTGTAGCTTTCAGACAAAGCCACTTGAGCATGAAGAGACAAAGGGAATCGTAGTATCCTCTCTTCCTGGGCCAGTGGCACTCCTGCTTGATTTTAGTACTAGGCTTGTGTGGGAAAATGGGCTCGGGTATTCATCCGCAGGGTGCAGGGTGGGGTACCTTGGAGGAGAAGGGTTTGGAGAAGGGGGGGTCCTGTTGTGATCCAGTCCAGAGCAGCAGTTTTTCATAGGTAAGAGCTATGCTGTGCAGGCTGAGGTCATTCCTGGCACGTACTCCCCACTTATTGCAGACGCCTGCAGGTCTGTTTTAATATCTGTAGCAACCACATTCCTAAGCAGGGTGGGTAAGAGCCTTTCTGGACAAGACTGCTTTCCATCAGAAATTATTCCAATTCACCAGGGTCAGATATTTTAGAGAGAGCTGGAGTGGGTTTTTTTTTTTTAAGGAGGAAAATAAAAATTCAGAGAAAATGACTGAATGCAGGAGCAGAGCAAAGTCCTAATGGCTGGAGAAGGGAGGAGGGACTTGGGGTTCACAGATGAGGGAGATACTGGGATAAAGGACATAGGTGGCAGGCACTGGGAAGGGGCCGTCTCTTTGGATCTGCCTATTGTAGGCCTTCCTCGGGTCCTGATGTGTCCCTGTCACCGCCATTCTCTCACTTTCTCACTCATTCATTCACTCATCCATCCCCTCAGCTGACACTTGGCTTCTTCTCTATGCCAAGCACTGTGCTAGGGACATGAAGGAGTCTCATTAGGTTCTATTTCCATGTCACGGATTACTGTAGTACAGACTATCTCATGACAACACCTACATATTATCTCACAGTTTCTGTAGGTCAGGAGTCTGGATACAACCCAGCTGGATCCTCTACCAAAGCTATAATCACAGTTTTGGCCAGGAATGGGGCCCCCTCTGAAGGCTCTCTTGGGGAGCAATCCACTTCCCAGGTTATGTACCTATTGGAAGAAATCAGTATCTGTGCGTGGTTGGCCTGAAGTTTGTAGCTTGCTCACTGTGGGCCAGAGGCTGCCTTCATTCCTTGCCATGAGGACCTCTCTGCCACGGCAGCCGCTTCACCAAAACCTGCAAGCTGAGAAGATTAGAGATGGTCAGCAGCAAGACAGAAGTCAGTGTTTCGTGTAACTTGAGGGTGCAGGTGATACCCCATTGCCAGCGCCATGTCCTACTGACTAAAAGCGAGTTGTAGTTCCCCCTGCACTACCTGTTTCTGGCTCGTAGTCAGTAGTAATAGCTGCTCTTCTAGGGGTGATATAGGGGTGATAATAACAATAATAATACTGCCATTTGCTGAACGCTTATAGCGCGCCAGAAACTGCACAAAAACATACATATAAACACACATATGTAGGAATAGTTATTATTCTTTTTTTCAAGTAAGGGAACAGACGTTGAGACGAGTCATAGTGTTGAGCGAAGTTTTGAACTCTAGTTGGCCAGACTCTAACCCGCTTCATCATGTGCTTCCCAGCTTAATGGCCATGTCCCGTAGAAAGCGCAGTCCTGGTCCATCTGTGCGGGGTTCTGGAAGGCTTCTCAGAGGAGGTAGCATGGGAGAAGCACTGCAAGTCACAGCAGCAGGCCCCGGGAGGGCGTTCAGAGAACAGAAGTGTTGCAATCCTTTACTCCTGAAACACCCTTGAGGCCCAAGTGGGGACCCATATGCAAGGAGAAGGCTTGGACACTTGCTGGAAGTGGCAGCAAGTGCAAACAGAACAGCTGTCTGAAAGCGTGCTGGGGAGCGGTGGAAAGCAGTGGCTGTTTAGATTAGTTTTCTAATTGGCTGAGTGCTAGCAAAGCCTCTTGTGTATACAATGGGAATAGTTAATCTTGTCTATTTGTATACCCACTCATGTTCTGTCACTCCCTGATCTCCTCAGCTGTCTGCCTCTTACTATTGGGGCTGAGGCCAAGGGAGGGTTTAGGTCCATGTGTTTCTCTCTCCTTGTGCCCACCACTGGTGGCCTCAGGATGAGGCCACAAAGGAGGAAGGTGGTTCAGGGGCTCCCCATCCCCACCCTCACTCTGCCCTTTGGCCTGGCCATAGCGACCTCCATGCATTCTCAGGGAGCTCCCTTCCTTCAGTGCCCACCTCCCCAGCCTGTAACCTGTGCATGTGCACGAAGTGGCCTTACCTATGTCACTTCATAGCTTCATGACAAACCCGGAAGTTAAGCTTTACCCTTCCAAGTGAGAAACCCCAAAGAGAGGTGAAGTAGCCTGCTCAGTGTCATTCGCCCAGCTGAGCCAGGACTTGAACTTAAGGCCAACAGACTGACTCTCTGCACTGCGTCTGCACTGCCCACGCGATACCATGTTCATCACGAGTGGTCCTTCCTCTAGAAACCATGCAGGCCTCTTCTCACTGACACTGTCTCTCTGTCCACAAGTCTCCGGCTACCTTTCAAAGCCCTTTGGTGTTTGTTCCTCTTTCCCTGGTCTGAGCCCATCTCAACTCTGTTATGGGCTCTGGGACAAGGAGGCCATGTTTCCTGACTCCCCAAGACATCCAGGTTTGTGGTTCTCTCTCTAGTCAGGCTTGAGACACCTTTAATCAGGGGCCATGATGTGACTTTCTCCTATCACACTGCAAGTCCAGAGCAAAGATTTACTGCTTGCTTTGTAATGATGAGAGAGAAAGAGGAGGATAAGGCTGGGAGGAGGCCTAGGAAATGAAAGTCCTCTTTTAGATGCAGAAAAGAGTCCTTTGACTCAGAGAACTCCTACCCATGCCATTATTTATTTACCTGCTTCCCATGACTTTTCCTATCATCTCCTGTCTCCTTCCCCAGAAGCCTATCTTCAGCCTTGTTAATGATATTCTTCCCTTTCATGACCCCAGTGTGGCCAAAATCCCCCTGTGCCATTGTGCTAGGCTCAGCTTGTCCAGTGTGCACTCAACAGCTGCATTTCTAGGGAGTGAGGGCCGGGAGAGTTCTTACATACAGTGACGCTCAGGGCAAAAACTTGGGCAGGATGGCAAAAAGAAGTCTACCATTCAATAATATCCAAGATACAGGACTGACAGGACCAGATTTTATTTTGGGAATTGCATTCAGAGAATTATAAAGGGATAAAGATACAAGTGAGATAAAAAGTTAGAGAGGCGCTGGTTCCCCCACTGTGCTGATGTCATACATACCTCGAGGCTACAAGGCATTCCCGTGTGTCAGACACTTTGCTGAGTGTTCCACAGAAATGATCCTGTTTAGTCTTCAACAAAATAGTTCTATAAAGTAGCATTAGTTTTATCCCTGTTGGAAACTGAGGCTCATGGTGCTTATGTAGACAATTCAAGGCTGCACATAAAACAAGAAGGCTGGTGATGTACGACGTGGCGCAGTGGTGGAGCACGTGCTTAGCACAGGTGAGGCCCTGAGTTCCATCCTCAGCACTGCAAAAGAAAAAGAAAAAGAAAAAGCATGAGTCAGGATTTGAATTCACAATGTCTAACCCTAACCCTTTGTCCTTAATCTCGAACCCCAGGGGATGGCCAGGAGGTTGTATCTTTGATTGTTTTGGCCAAGAGGGATCCCATAAAAATCCCTGTTGCTCTTCTCGGGTTGGGGCTTGTGCTAAGGGGTGTGGGGGAAGCCCGAGGTTCCTCCCACTTTGTAGGGAGGAGGCCTAGATCTTGGGTTCTTTCCCCACCTAGCACAGCCTTCTGCTTTGTTGCTTAGCAGAAGGGGGTAGCTGGCAGGAGAGTTGCATTTTTTACGCCCCGGGCTGCCTCCTCTTATCTCAGGGAGTCTTGATTTACTTTTCTCTATCTTATCTCAGTCCAAGGCCTGGTGATGGATTTCACCTTCGGCATTTGCAATGGGAGTGGCTGCTTCTCGCTAAGAGCGCTCCCCCGCCCCACCCCAGACAGATTGAGGAAATTTGCTCCTCACTGTAGGGTCTACCCTTCACTTCCTGCCTCCCCCAGCTCAGGTGGAGGGAGGAGGTTCCCCCTCTAATGGACTGGAGAGGATGAGACAGGACACTGCTGCTTGGCGAGAATAAATGAAACAGCTTGTCCCCAGATTCAACCCAGACCTGCTCTTACAGGAGAACAAAAAAATGAAAGTATCCACTAGTGCGCTCCTCTTTTATGATCATTCAGATGCCTTTTCAAATTTAAGCTTCACAACAACTCTAAGAAGTAGCTTTTGTGGTCCCCTTTTACAGATAGAGAATTTGAGATCCAGTGGGGCTAGGGTAGCACAGACAGTAAGTGTCCAGCATATTCTGATGCTAACTCCTATGCATCTTTCATGAAATGTCTTGGAGTAGAATTTTCTCTCTGGGGACCACGCCTCCTCCATGACTTCTTACTTTTCTTCTTCTGAAACAGTGTGGCACAGATGTAGCCAGTCCATCCTTTTGTGACATTGGACTCAGGCAAGGGAGCAGAGCCAGAGCCAGGGCTGTTCTGTGCTTTTGTTGAGCCATAGTCTGAGGGCCACTGTGCAGGCTGACTTGAGAACAGAGGTCACACTTAGAATGGGAAGTGGCAAATCTGCCCCATTGTCTGTGCCTGGAAGAGATTCAACCATGAAACAGTCTGTCAGCAAACATGTCCAAACCCTCCTGTGTGTGTGTCTTGTGGCAGGTGACACATGGTGACACAGGACCAGAGCTCAAGAGAAAGGGAGGCAAGTAGCATTTGTTGAGGTCTCTTGTGTGTCAGGCATGGAGCCAAGGAGTGCACGTATTTTATTTGACTTTCAGAACAACCTTATAAAATGGGTTCCACTCCTTCATTTCTCAAGCCGAGGTTCATAAAAGTTAGACAATTTGCCTGTGGGTCTCATAGTTGGTAAGCTGTAGAACTATAGTCAAAACCCAAGTCCTCTGACTCTGAATCTGTTAGTAAACTAGAAACCTCTCTTTTACATGAACCACAGAGTATGGAGGAGTTAGAAGACTTCCCTTTTAGAGCCCAGAACTACAGCTCCTTACAGATGAATTTATCTTGGCACTTTCTCCCTTCCCCTCTCTGCATACATCCTGAAGATGGGGGTGGGAGGTGGGTAGAGGAGTGCAGTTCTTTGTCGGAAAGAATGCCAGAAGTTTCTATGCTCTGTGTGTGTATGTGCGTGTGTACTGCATGCACACACACACACACACACACACACACACACACACACAAATTTTAAGGATGAGGTCTGTGCCTTATCCACCTTTGAGTTCCTAGTGCTTAACACTTACTTTGCCTGACAAATAGCAAGGACTCAGTTAAGTGTAACCTATAGACTTGAACAAATGAGACCTTAGTGGGAACTTCAAAACCATAGGAATTATGGATGCAGACTGACCAAAAGCATACAAATTCATGGGGCATCAACTATAGGAAATAATAAGCAAGGGGGAATTGGGCAGTTAGATGGAATCCTTGAAGGTAACTGCTTAAGAAAGTACATCTGCCTCGGGATTCAGGAAAGCTGGGTTCTAGTCCCAGCTCTGTCACTTACCTGTCACTCCGTCTTAGGGATTTGGGGCAAGCGCTTGCTCTCAGCAGGCCCAGATTCATTCATTTGCCAGGTGAAGGGTTGGAGATCCTGAGATCCTTCTTGTTGCTAACATACTCTAAATTTTGAATCATTAGCTGTCTGGCTCCCACCAATAGGTTCCTGGGAGGAAGATAAAAAAGTGCTACCACTGAGCTACATCCCCAGCCTGTCTCTCTTTCTTATTTAATTTAGTTGACAAGTAGAAATGGAGCATAACATGGAACATGGAACATAACATGACAAGTAAAATGGAACATATTTATGGTGTGCAACCTAATACTTGGTTATGTGTACACTGTGGAATGGCTAAATCAAGCTATTTAGCAAGTGCATTACCTCACACTTACTTTATTGTGGTGAGAGCACTTAAAATACACTCTCTGAGCAATTGCATAATATACAATCTGTAATTAAGTTGTAGTCACCACAATGTGCAATAAGTTGCTTGAACTTATTTGTCCTAACGGAAGTGTTGTGTCCTTTGACAAATCTCTCCAAGGCTCCCAGCCTGTAACCTCTGAAAGCCACCATTTTACTTGATTTGAGTTCTACTTTCTGAAAATATTCCACCTATAAGAGAGACCATGCAATATTTGTCCACCTGATCATAGTTTATTTCACTTAGCATAATGTTCTCCAGCTCATCCAAGAAAGTTGTCTCAAAATAAAAGGGAGTTTCAGTTCCAACTACGAAGAGTAAGGAAGGGTACTACCCATCTAGCCAGGGATAGGCTAGATGGCATTGGCCAGACCTTTTCAAGCCCAGGGGATTTAAGAAAAGTTATAGCCTCTCCTCACATTCGCCCCACATTTCTAAACCTGAGATTCTCTAGATGGCTCAACTCAGCCTGCAGAACCACTGGGAAGCTGTTACTTTCAGAGGCAGCTCTTCCCAGAGGAGGAACTGGCAGGGAAGCTGTTCTCAGCTCCCCAGAGTGCTGACCATCTTCCGTCCAGGCTAATTTGCACTGCTAATCTGTTATGTCTTTCTTGGTAATTTAGCACTTTCAGACAGTTATGGTTAGATTCTGTTTATTTTTCTAAACCTCACAAAACTCCATAATACAGCAAGAGTGGGAGCAGAGAGGGCAAGGGGGAGGGAGAGTTTTTTCTAGAAATATAAACTCAAAATTCAAATGTTCTTTCCATCTGCAGGACAGCTGTTGTGGCGTCCTGGCCATCCTGAAAACTCCAGAATTTCATTTCAAGGCTCTTTTGCTGGCTTGGCTCCCCCTGTCACTCCTTTGAGGGAACATGGCCTTTTGAGATCAAGGTGTGGGGAACTGCTAGCTACTGCCGCTAGGAAGGAAGCCTCCTGGTCCTTGCCTGTCTCCCCTCACTATTCTCCCAGTGGGGTCAAGATGTGGGCCATCTCTTGCTTTTATCTGAGGGACAGCCAGGACAGTAAGGGATGGAAGAGATGACTGATTAGGAGGAAGTTTGGGGTCCCGGTGGGCCAGCCCCTAACCTGATTTTTGCATAGGTTTTTGGTCCCTGGGTCCCTGATAGATTTCTTATCTTTTGCAGGAAGCACCATGCAGTTAGTTGCATGGCTGTAGCTAAAGTAGTGCAGAGAAACTGGTGTCCATGAATGTTTACTGAATGAGTAGATGGGTAGATAATAGCTTAGAGAGTGCCCAAGGTTTGAGCAAGACACCAAAAGAGAAGGCAGACAACTCTGAGCTTATCGGATGTCCTTTTGTCCCGTGGGAAGCAGAAAGATGCATATTAAAGAGACAGAATAAAGATGTTTAAGTCAAGTTATAAAGAGCCTAGAATAGATAAGGAAGAGCAAAAAATAAGATTGCTCAGGAGCTCATCCAAATCTTAAACAGTTCAGTGAAGGACCCCAGAACCTTGAGTAGGTAGTGACCTCCTTCACCTCACAAAGTGAGTGAAGACCTAGGTGTCTTGACTCTGTGTTTTATATCCTCAAAATGCTGGTCTCCCCTTCTCCACATTCACCCAACTCATGTATTCTAGAAAAGTACCTGCTGCCCAATCTGGCAAACATTTTGATCTTTGTACCACTAAAGAAGTGATCCGAACTTTCCTGGAACTGACTATCTTGAGGTCATTTTGGCATTTGCCTTGTGGCCTCAAAGCTGCCCCTCACATCTATAAAAGGGGATAATGAGGGTAGCAGAGCTAGTTGTTGCCCTGGGCTGGCCCCATAGAAGTTTGGGTTTGGTTATCACAAGGGAGCACAAGCCCTTCCTCCTTGGAGTGTGGTCCAGTAGACTGCAGTCTTGGGAATTTGTGCAGTTTTGAGCAGAGGATTTCAGAACTCATGTGATGATCCAAGGATTGGAATTTGAATGCACATTTTACCCCTTTTGTAATGACTTGGGTGTCCCAAACAGGAACATCAATCGCAAGTCCTAGTCTAGGATTTTCTAACCAAGTATATAGTTAGAGAAAAATTTAATCCACTTGTATCTGACTCACTGATATAAAAATCATCCTAATTTTGATTCTGGGAATGATTTACTATGTACTGTTTTTTTTTCTCCTTAACTTTTGGATGGGTGAGTTGGCCCAGATACAATAAATAGCAACCCTGAGAGAGAGGAGGAAGCTTCAAGTAGAGGCATGACTTGCAGGCCCCTCCCTTAGGCCTAGCTTGGGGTAGCAGCACAGCAGGGCAGGAAGCAGGCAGCTTAGTCTTATCTGGTCCCCAGCCACCTCTTCTGCTTGTAGTTCTGGAATGCTGAGCCTGACTGAGGAAAATCACCAGCCCAGAAGATGGCGGCACCACAGTTGGATGGCATCTGACCTATGCTGTACCTTCATCAGCACACAATGATCCCATCATCATGTGGTCACTACTGACGCCAAGGCTATAACAGCCCTTTGTGACTCTACTCAAGAACCCAAAGGCTCTTCTTCAACAGCTTCCCATTTGCAAATGGAAAAGGACTCCACCAGGAAAGCACTTCCTCAGTTGCTCACCACCCTATAATCCCACTTACCCTGATGGCCTCAGTGAGGGCCAGTTCTCGACGCTGGGCCCACCTCCGAGCTGTCATTCTAGCAGCAGCAGCAACAACAACAACAATCCTCCACTTCTCTCTCTGTCCACTCTGTTCCCCAGGATTCCCTCAGGCCTTTGCCTGTGGAGGACCACCTGGGTGACTCTCCTTGAAGGGGGAGCAATTGTCTCCATTTTGGCTGAACCTGACCCTATTTCCATGTATTGATATGTACACAGCTGAGGTGCTGATGGTAGTCTTTGAAGACTGGCAGGCATGTTTCCCCACAACCCCACCCCTGTTGTTCCTTGTGCCTGGAGAAGTAGGGATGAAGAGCCAGTGCTCCACACAGTTGCTCCAGATAGATGCTATGACCTTCTGGGGCTTGAAAGATTACAGAGCTGAAGCACTGACCCCCAAACATTAGATACTATCTCAGCTGTGTTATGCAGATTACTCTTTCTGCACATTCTTCTCTCTGCATATTGCAGAGGTGGTTTTAGGCCTGCTACCTAGCCCAGCTCGCAGCACTCACCTACTTCCCACTATTGTCACAGTCACTCATTTTCAAGCCACTCCTTTCTTCATGAATAAATAAAACTTGTGTGTGGCCTTGAGTCCAGGCCTTTGTTCCAGATAGTCATCATCATAGCTGGACTTAGGAGCCCTTGGCTCCCCATAAGTACACATATGCCTTAGTGTCTTTATTCTCACCATGAGTTGCACTGGAAGAGGTAGATTGGAATTACTAGAATTCCAATAGATATACGATCAGACACAAATACAAAGGCCCTGGGCCGCAACCAGGACCGGGAAGGGCTCTCTGTACTTGTCTTCTCCCTTCTGCACTCTCACAGGAGATGTTCCCAAAATGGTACCCCAGGAATTCTCCTTCATGAACACCTCAGAGTTTGTTTTCTGGAGAACCTGACCCAAAATAGGGAAGCGTTTCAGGGAACTGGAACATGTGCTTGTGGTCCTGTATCTTCCTCTACCCTCTGAGACCTTGCTCTGTATCTCCTTTCCTGAACCTTCACTCTCCACCTCTCCTAAGCAGATGTACATTTTGAATTTTTCCCTGTATTAAAAAACAAAACAAAACAAAACAAAAATTATTCCTTCCTTCCACCTTCCCCACATCTTTCCTTTTGGTCACTTTTCAAAAATGTCACCTATATTTTCTGCCTTCATCTTGGATTCATTTGTTCCTTAAGCTGTCATGGTATGGCAGGCACCGTCACAAGGGAAATGCCATTTTGTGAAGTCAGCAGGGTCCCTTGTAGTCACTTTTCAGTCTTTTTCTTACTTGACTTCTCCATGATATTTGATCCCATTAGCCTCCCCCTCAATCTTGCTGGGTTCTGCTCCTTCATCTTCGGGATGCTGCTCTTTCCCGGATCTCTTTCTATTATGCTTGGTGATTCTTCTCAGTTTCCTGTGTGCTTTGCTCCCACTCCCCACTATGTCTGCGTGTGCTTCTTGGAATTTCCCATGACCATTAATATTATCTTTTTTCCTCACTCCGTATACTGCCCTCCTCCAGTGAAGCTGCACCGTCATGCCTACAACCCCAGATCTGTGCTTCCACCAAGGTCTTTCTTCTGAACTCCACCTAAGTTCTCTTAAGGAAATCAAACCAAGACCTCTCTACTCTCTGAATCTACGCACATAAGCACATACACTTTTATACATTTATAAGGACTTCACCTTGGAGAAGGGTGTCAACATTTTCCAGGGCCTCTACCTTCTTCCTAGTATCCATGCCATCTTCACCCCTGAGGCACCCATCTCTTCTGCTCTAGCCCCACTCCCACTTACTTCCTTGGGGTCCTCCCTCCTTGCCATCCCTATAGTCTCCTAACTGACTTCCCTTCGGCAGGTCTAGACCATCCCGGATTCATACTAAGACAGCAGCAAGAATGTTCTTCTGACTCAAGTCTTGTCCATCTCTCCCTCTCTTAAAACTCCTTAGTGGCTTCTCATCACTGTCTGGATAAAATAGAAATCTTTCAACACAGCACACAGAAATCACTTAGGATCTAGGCCCCACCTGTCAGTGCAGCTTCATTTCCCTTCCCCACTCCTCCTCTTTCTGCCACAGCAAAACTTCAGTTCATTGTTCTAGCTTCCGAACACAGCAAGGTTCTCACGGCCATGTCTGCACTTGCTTCTCTGTTTGTCTGTGCTGCCCTTTGATGTTTCATCTGTCTGAGAAACTCCTATTCACCCTTGCAGGCTCAATTCATTCCCTGTCTCCTCCCTGAATCCTCAAGGAAAATTTGAGTGCTTTTCCCTTGCCTCCTTTACTGTGTTTTGTACCTGCCTCCACCACAACAATGGTCACTTTGTTGTAATTGCCCCTTTGAAAGAGGAATCTCTGCTCACCCCTTGAGATCCAAACTCATCGAGAGCAGTGTCCATATCTTTTCATCTTTGTGTCTCCTACACAAAGTACAGGGTTTGGCCTAGAATAGACACTCGATGAGTGTTTCATTATTAACGATGCCTAGTTCTTATTGCTCACTTTCAGTAAGCCAGGCCAGCACTAAGCATTTTGACGTACATCATACCACTTAGTTCATACAACTACAATTGCCCTGGGAGGTAGGTATCCTTATTTCTGTTTTAAAGATCAGAAAACTGAGGTGTACAAAGGGTAAGTTACTCTCCCAAGATAGGAAGTGGCAAGAAGATCTGGGAACGATGCCCTTACTACGAGGGTGCTGCTGGTTGTAATCACTCACACTGGTAAAGGTTCAGTGCAGTGGGTTCTGAGGAGAGCTCGGAGGAGCTGCTTCTCATGCCCCAGTTCATTCAGTGCCTCCGTCAGTCTCTGTCCGTGAACACAGGCTCTGAAGTCTGCACTTGACAAAGTATAAACATTCCCAGCAGAGCCAATTTTAGTGGAGTATTAAACTATTTTCTCCCTGCAAGGATCCCGTACTGGCTGCCTGGACCCTTCCTCAATCTGAGGCCCTGGTCTCTTGGCTGGGAGTTCTGCAGAGATTTCCTGACCATGTAGACTTAGGATCCATGACACTCTGTAATGCCTGACTCCTCAGACGTGGCTAAGTCAGTTGTTGGTCTTGGCTCATCAGTCCTGGGGGGCAGACCTGGGCCACCCCCTTAGGTCCAAGGTGACTGTTTGTCCTGATAAATCAGTATTCTCAGCATGGCCAGCCCTAACCTGAGGCCCTCTTGGCCTTTCTCTGAGTGTCCTTCTCTTCACTGCAGAATATCCTGCCTGCTTGCGCTGATACAGCTCAATGGCCGGAAGCAAGAGGAGACAGAGATCTGAGGCGACACTTAGAGTAGACCCACTGTGTTTATCAGGAAGGGCTGTGCTGAAACTGAGAATCTGGCTGGGTCCACCTCCTCAGGGTCCTCAGCCCCACACTTGCGCTTTGAGACACACCTGCAGCCGCTACAGTCCAGGCCCATGTGGTCACCGTTAGTTCTCATTATGGCAAGGTTACGATGCAGGCAGCTAACAGGCAGACTAGTTTGTATTCAGCTCTTATTGCTATATTGTTGGTCATTTTCACCTGACTAAAAATAAGTCTGCCTTCCTTGTCCATGAAGGCCGTGTCCATGGATTTAACAAAACTTTGGACAGAAAATATTGAGGAAAATAATAGTATCTGTACTAACCATATGCAGACTTTTTTCTTGTCAAGATTCCCTACGCAATACAGTTCAACTTTTTTTGTATAGTGTGTACTTTGTATTAGGTATTATAAGTGATTTAGAGATGATTTAAAGCGTATAGGAAGATATGCATAGGCTACATGAAAATGTTGTGCCATTTTACATAAAGGACTTGAGCAACCACAGATTTGGCATCTATAAACGTCCAGGAGCCAATCTCTTTGTGCATATCTGAGGATGACTATCTCATATTCATAATATATAGTCATTAATGAATAAGACTTGGATTTAGACATATATGAAGGCCAGATTGATTTGGACAGTAAAATTATTTTAAGTGAAAATGGCCTAGTTTTGTAAATCATTCTACCATAATGTACTTTTTCACATATGTTTTTTTTTTCTTTTAAAAGTAAAAGAACAAAAACCCTAACAAACATACACACAGTAGCACAAGAACAGTACAAAAACCGAGCTACAGGTGGCAGAGGATTGACAATGGTTGTATTACACATTGGTAGCTTCAAAGTGTGTACTCAGGACAATACAAATAGACATACAAGGTTGATCAAAAAACTAATCACTGATTGTTTCCCACATCAATGACATGAGACAACAGTGCAGCCATGTCAGCCATCCCGCACATACATACATACCTACGCGGCTATCCTCCTCTTCCTCCTCGCCTTCCCTTCATCCCGATTGCGCTCTACCCTTGAGCAGTCTCCCTTCATACCTCCCGATCTATATTCTCGCCTCCAGGTTCCTACACTAATGATAGTATATGCTGTTTACACATGCACGTCTGGTTTACCTCACTTATGAGTATGATCTCTAATTGTGACCATTTGCCTATAAAAGCCCCTAGATTGTCTTTCTTTACAGCTGAATAATATTCCATTGTGTAAAAATGCCACAGTTTTTTAATCCAGTCCTCTGTGGATGGACATTTGGGTTGTTCCCATGATTTAGCTATTATAAATTGTGCTGCTATAAACATGGGTGCACATATATCACAGTGATATACTGTTTTCAGATCTTCTGGGAAAATACCCAGAAGGGGGATAGCTGGTTTGAGTGGGACCTCCAGACCTAGTTTGCTGAGGAATCTCCAAACCGATCTCCACAGTGGTTTCACCAGTCTGCATTCCCACCAGCAGCACAGCAGAGTTCCTATTTCTCCATAGCCTCACCAGCATTTGTTATTGGACGATTTCTTGATGCTGGCCAATCTTACTGGGGTGAGATGAAATCTCAATGTTGTTTTTATTTGCATTTCTCGAATGACTAAAGATGTAGAACATTTTCTCATATATTTATTTGCCATTTGTATTTATCTGAAAAGTATGTATTCATCTCAGATGCCCATTTCTGGATTGGGACTTTGAATTTGGACAGGTTCATGTTTTTTAATTCTTTGTATGTTCTAGATAGAAGACCTTTGTCCGAAGGACAGCCAGTTAGGATTTTTTCCCAGTCTGTGGGTTTTCTTTTTACTCTGCTGGTGATTTCTTTAGATTTGCAAAAACTTTTCAGTAAGATGAGGTCCCAGTTATTGATTCTTTGAAGTGTTTCCCTTGCAGTTGCATTTTTGTTCATGAACTCTCTGCCTACTCCTATGTCTTCAAGATTTTTACCTACCTTCTCTTCCATACATATGTTGTTTTGACTTAGCAGATATGTTTTCTTCCCTGCAACAAAGAATGTGGGTAGGCCTGGGATTTCAAATCATATATCTATCCAGCCCTGCTGAAAGAAACAGTGCTTGTCCTAGAGACGTAACATCCAGCATTTTATTAATGCTCACAGCAACCACAAAGATGGAAATTTTCCTCATTTCAGAGACAGAAGAAATTAGGCAAATTGCTGGTGCCCCACAGCTAATAACAGAAAAGCTGAGATCTGAAACCAGATATGCCTGATGCTACAGCTCAGGTGTCGCTTTTCCTGATGCCAGGCCTGTCTCCGTCTGCAGGCATTGCTGGATGTCTCCCTCCGGGCTCCAGGCCAGGATTAAACACCACCACACTCTGCCGCAGTAGTTCTGCACAGGTTAGAGCCCTGGAGTCCACCTCCAGCCCCTTTCTCCCTCTCTCTCCCCTTCCCTCCTTCTTTTCTTTTCTATCTCGTTCTTTCTTTCTTGTTTCTTCTCCTTCCTTCCTTCCTTCCTTCCTTCCGTCTGTCCGTCCTTCCTTCCTTTCTTTCTTCCTTCCTTCCTTTCTTCTTTCTTTCCTTCCTTCCTTCAGATTGAACCCAAGGTATTTGCACTGAGTTCAATCTCCAGCCTTTTTTGTTTTTTATTTTGAGACCGGTCTCACTAAGTTGCTTAATCGCCTCACCCTCCCAGAGCACTGGGATTACAGGTGTGCTCCACTATGTCTGGCTTTTCTGCCTTTCTTGTTGCCCCGATTTTAATGCAGGCTCTAGGCAACTGGCACTCTCAGCTCACTTGTTGATGAGAGGAAGCTGGCCCTGAGTTGGTGAACTGGTTATAACAGGAAGCCACCCTCCCCAAGGGGAAGACAAGGCCAGCTCCTGGGCAGTTTCAGGGTAAAAGGCAGTGGGGCCTTGTTGAGACTGTCATTCTAGAACTAACTTGAAGAACTTACTAGCTAGCTGTCATCCCTTCAGAATTTGCTATCTGGATGGTGCCTGTCCCCTTTAAGCTATTCCAACTGCAAACGTGCATACTTAGAGAAGACAATCAAAAGACCTGCAGTGGGGCTGGGGATATAGCTCAGTGGAGTAAGCACCTGCCTGGCAAGCGCAGGGTCCTGAGTTCAATCCCCAGTACCGCCAAAAAAAAAAAAAAAGATTCAGACAAAAGACCTGCAGAGGAAGTGTTCCTTTGTGGGAAAGTGGAAAGATTTCTACTTAAGAGTTCTGATCCTGGCTCTATAAGGTTTGTCCTTGAGATTTTCGGCAAGTCACCTTTTCTCCCAGTGCCTATTGGTTAAATGAGTTACTGGATCATTTTGAAGACCCTCTTGTTTGTGGAATGTTCCAAGTGTCTAGAGTCTCATTCCGGTGGTCCCCTGAGGCTGAGTGGTAGCTGCCATTCTGCATAGGCTTGTAGGCTGCTAGAGCAAGCCCTGGCCTGGTGTCTAGGTCTCTGCACCTCAGGCCCTGGGTTGTCACAGTGCCCTGGCAGAGGTGGCATTCTCAGTCACAACTTTGACGGTACCTGCTTGTTTGAGCCTGGGGCCAGTGGGGAGCACAAGGGCAGGAAGCAGTTCTGGGTTCTGAGAAAGACTATGAGTGAGTGTGTTGAGTGTGTGTGTGTGTATGCGTGTGTGCGTGTACTCGCACATGTATGTGTGTGAGCATGCAGAGTGTATGTGTGTTTATTTATTCTAGGACAGGGTGCTAAGGTGGAGGTGTTTGCCAGCAGAGAGCTGCCTGAGGGCTGTGTTTGTTTACTTAGCAGAGAGCAGGGAAGGACAGGGCAGAGACAAGGGCAGGGGAGGCTGTCTTAGGGGTCATGTGGTAAGAGAACTGTCTTGGGGCCATTTTGAATGATCACCTCTGGGTGCTGCAGGTTCCAGAGAGCCCCCTCTGGGACATAGGCTCTGCTTTACCTTCCTCCAGCAACATCCAATTGCTTATTCCCCTGTCAGGCTGGCTGGCTCATCTTCCCATCGTGCTGGGGACTTCCTTGACTTCTGAGTTTCAAGCTTTCAAGAGGCAGTGGAAGAGAGGAAAGCAGGACAGTGTGAGAGAGGCAGAACAGTAGGATGCTAATCTGGGCCCCTCAAACCAGTAAATGCCTGGCCTTTGGCAATTCATTTTCCCATCGTCCATTGGAGAATGAGTTTGAATTCAGTGTTTCCTTGTAGCTCTACAATTTCTTCTTTCAGGAAAGCTCAGAGACGTACACCAGCTTTTTCCCAGCCTCTGGGGCTTATACGCACAGACTGCTCTGTAATCTTAGTCCTGCTCCTACCCCCGTCTCAGAGTATCTGTACTTCTTGACCTAGCCTCAGCCTTTTCAGTGGCTACATCTTTACAGGACTGCTTTCCACTGCTTCAGAGATCACTGTCCTCTATTGTCTGGGGTATAGATCATTCATAGAGTCCCTGCCTTCAGGAGACAGAAAAGACCAATCAATAAGAGACCCTCTTGACCCCTGGCTCAGCCACAGGCCAGAGGCTGGGACTGTCTGAGGCTCATGGTCATTACATCCCAGCTGGGTGGGCCAGGGACTCCTTAGAGGCCTCTACCTCCTTCCCCTTGCCCTAGGGCCCCAGCAATGTGCTGTAAGCCTCTGAGAGAGCACTGGCTCCCAGACTCGGGCTGGCTGGCAGCCAGGGGTGGTGTTCTGGCTCCTGTACCAGCCAGATGGGGTGGCAGGAAGGCCTTGTTAATCCCCTAGGAGAAAGCTCCTTGGCAAACAGAAAAAAGTGGCTGCCGTCACTATGCCTCTACTCAAGGATGATGGAACACCATATCCCAGACTCTTTGGGGCAGATTTTATGCTTCTGAATGCTTTCTTCACTCCCCAGAGGGCTTGCACTGGGGTTCTAGCTGGGATCTTGGGTTGGGTGAAAGAGACTGGGTCCTTTCTCCTTAGGGCTTTTCCATCATACATTATTAATCCATAAAACAGAGGAATTATGAAGCAAAGGGGAGATGGGGCTTTGTCTCCCTCCAGGCTCCAGTATCTTGAGCTCCTGTTAACTCTTGGATTTTCCCTGTAATGTCTGAGAAACAACCAGATTCCTCAGTTTTAGCTACTAATTTCTTCTCCTCTTCTCACCCCAACCGCCCACTAGTCCTGATGCACACTCATGCACCACCTCATCTGCCACCATGGCTGCCTCTGCTGGTGCCATGTAGAACTAGATGAAGCACTGGAAAAATCACCCCAGGGCCAAAGAGAATCAGTGTGGAAAAATCAGAGGGAAGCATGAAAGCAGATACAGAGAAGGCGGCCAGCCGGGGAGGTGGTGTTCCACCCAGCAGGCTCCCTGCTGTCCTCCCTTGGACCCAAGGCTGGCTAGAGGGCCCAAGCCCAGCCTTGGTCTGCATTTTTTTTTCTGCACGCCTAGCTGGCTCTTTACCAGAGAAGGCTGTGCCCTAGTCTCAGGTCTGAGAAACAGGATTCCTGTCCTCAAGCCAATTCCTCCCCTCTCTTGGCTGTCAGTGGGTGAGCGAGACACCAAATGTTGAACCATTTCTCATTTTTCTCCACCTTCTCTGCCTCACTTTCATCTTCGTCCCTCACAGCATGGTACTGAACTAAGGCTTTGAACTTGAGATGAGTGGGATGGTGTTCACTCTTCCCAACAGCAAGAGAGAAAGCCAATCTTCTCAGTCGGTGAGATTCGTACATTCCCAAGGGAGCCGATGCATGAACCTCACTGGGCTTAGAGGGTCATGTAAGTGCCCTTTCCAGGCCTGGTTCTGATACTGGACCCCAGAGAGGGTCAGGAGTGAGAGGGAGTGGGGGCAACTGTGCACCAGGTTCCCCCACGCCATTCCTTGGTTTTGGCATTCCCAGGCAAATGCTCCGAATCAAGAAAGGTCCACTGTCTCCGAGTGGACTATTCCCAAACACATTTCTATCACGGATCACTTCTCAGAAACTTTCCAAGACAGGAAATCACAACCACGGCTGGTTGTTTAGATGGGAAAATCTGGGTGTAATGTCATTAGAGAAGCCAGTCCCCTCACATGAACCTTGGCTTGCAACCTCTCCCTGTGCCCTGGTCTGTCTGCCTCACTCTGCCTGAGTCATGACAGCAATCAACAACTTGGACACAGAGCTTAACTATGTGCCAAGTGCTCCCACGTGAGTGCGCTGTGGCATTTACTCCTTCTCACAGCTCTGCCAGATAAATTATTGTTAGCTCCTGACCAGTAGAGGCCAGAACAGAGGTCTGGGGAAGTCATGGGGCCCTAGCGAGGTTGGGTAAGCAGGAGGCAGAAGGACTTCTGGCTTGGAATCTTGTGTTCTTTCTGTGGAATCTTTTCTGTTGTAGACAGAGAAGTACAGGAGGACCCCCAGCACCAGGGTGTCTACAGGACAGGCAGGGGCCAATGGGGCTGGCTACTAGATGGTCTTTGTGGTGACCTCATTCTTCTCAGGTCCTTGGAAAGAGGCTACGGGTTGGCGGGAGCCTTCTGAGAGGCACTGAGAACTCTGTTACTAGGAGTGGGAGTCACCTGCCTATGTGTGCGCCAGGCCAAAGCTTCTCCGTTTCTTTTTCTCAGGGTCTCCTGCCCCTGGAGAACACCACCTCCCCTTTCCTCCCATCTCCCTCTCACTTCTTTCTGCTGGACACTCTTGCCCTTGCATGGGGATTAGGAACAATGTCCTAGGCTGGCAGCACTCCCAGGGCACTTGGCGCTTTCTCTGCCTCAAGGCCTCACTGTAGTGGCGGCTTTGCTCTGGGTCTTGAACTCTCTGGGGTCCTTTATGGGTTCATACAGACTCCCCAGTTCCTTCCTTTGCCCTCCATGCATTCCAACAGGCTTTCTGACCCTTCTGAGCCTCTGTTTGGGAACAAAAGGATCGAGGTTCCCAAGTCTAGATTCAGAGAGGCAGTGAGAAGAGAAACATAGTACACACTTCTGTTTCCCAAGCGAAACTCTGCCAGGCCCATCGAGTCCTCTAGGGCTGTAAGCCTTTCACTCCATGACCTTAGAAGTCCTGCTCTGGCCTCTTGGGGAAGGTAACTGTGCAAAAGTCAAATTTATTGTGAGCAATGCAATGAATTCATCAGAGGATCCAGCATGTGTGTGTGTGTGTGTGTGTGTGTGTGTATTATCCAAAACACATGTTATTGCCACTATTCTAGTTATCTTGGATATTTCCTGCATGTTTGTCACCATGGCAACTGACTCAGCAGGAACCCTCGTTTGCTGGGTCCTGCGGTCCGGCAGGGTGGCCATGTGGTGTCAATTTGGGCTTCTCAGGGCTTCTCAGTCACTCTGTGTGTCTCTGCAGTTCCTATCTCTCTGTCTCAATGCTTTTCACTGTCTCTGTCTCTCCCATCCTGTTACAGGACTGTCCACTTTATTTTTCTGGACAATAGCTGCTCCTGTGTGATGTAGGGTGGTGTAGGTAGAGATGGTGCCCCCTCTCAGCCTCTGCTGGCAGCCCTTAACCAGAAGGGGCGGGAAGGCTGCAAGGCAGAGGATGCATAGGAGGTCACCCCTCAGTGGAGGAAGTTCTGAAGTCCAGCTTGAGGCTGTTTGTTTGCAACAGGCCTCTGCTACCCACATAACAGGTTGGGGGCCTTTCAGGAGGGGTAGGCTTAGGCTCTGGGGAACACCAGTCAGAAGGACAGGGGCTTCTTATCCTGACTTTTCTGGGGTGTGGGAGTGAAGGGCCACCTCTCTGAGCTTTTGGTCCCTAGACTTGAAGAGAAGACATAGGCAGAAAGGCAATGGGGTCTAAACACAGGAGAGAAGCAGAGAGGGAGAGGCTGATAGCAAAGGACTGGGAAGATCTGAGGCACTCTGGGCTGCCCAGGGGTCCTCACCTTTTCCATTCCTTTCTCTGTGGGCCTTGGGGTGTGGCAGAGCCATGGCAGACAGTGGTGTCCCTCCATGGGGGGACCAGGCAACAGGGAGGGTGTTGACATTAACAGTACGTGAGGAAGCCTTGCCAGCAGTCTGGAAAAGACACTGAGAACAGACAGAATGTAAACACACAGCTCCATGGAAGTGAGGCAACTCAGGGCCCCTCTCTATGCCCAGGTCTCACTTCTGCTTGTGCTCAGAAAGCCCAGGACTGGGAATAAACCACTCACACCAAGTCTCTGGCATCTGCATCCTTGTGGAGGGGCCTTTACAGCCATTGTCCCGACTTCCATATTGTCCTTGGCTGTTTCTATCCTCTCTGATTTCCATTCCCTGGACAAAGGAGTCCTAGGAAGTGTAATGCACCTGATTTTAGGCAGGGCTGGCACCTCTGTAGGATGGTTTGGAGGAGAGAGGAGGCGCCAGAGAGCAGGACAGCACCTGGAATCTTACAACTGAGCCAGAAATGGCCCTCTTCACTGCTCCTATGGAGCCTAGGGTGAGAAAGAAGAGGCTGGGGCAAGGCAGCCATGGGACTGGGGCCTGAGAGCAGCGCTCTGTGGCCCCCTGGCTCGTGTCCCAAAGGGTGCAGCAAATCAGCCTTCTTTTGGGCCAGTGTCCTTCCAAGGAGGTCTGACTCTAGGTGCAAAGCAGCAGGAAGTCAATAAGGGCAGCAGTAGCATGACTCTGGGGCCAGTCAGTTGAGTGCAGGGGCCCTATGGGCTCTGGGGGAGGGGGGTTACAGAGACCAGGGGAAGGGACTGTCATGGCCAGGCATGGTGGTGCACGCCCACAATTCCAGCAGGAAGATCAAAAGTTCAAGCATAGCCTGGGCAATTTAATAAGACCCTTCTCAAAAAATAAATAAAGGGCTGGGGATATAGCTCAGTGCAAAGGCCCTGGATTCAATTCTCAGCACTGAAAAAAACAGAAGAATTAGGGGTGTGGTTCAGTTACATTGGAAGGTGCTATGGTCTGAATGTTTATGTCTCCTCCAAATTTATGGCCTAAAACATGTTGATGTGATGATATTAAGGATAAGTTTCTTGTTTCTCTCAGAATGAGTTTGGATCCTATCAGGAGCACAGTGGGAAGCAGGGAATGCTGAAAGCAGAGAAGAGACTTAGGATTGTTTGCCTTCAGAGAAGGGGACAGCACAAAATAGTCAGCCTGCCTGGGGCCACAGAAAGGCAGGTGCACATGAGGGGAGCCCAGTGGGTTCCTTCCTGCATTCTGGAAGCCAGCTTCCAGGGTTCTAGTCCCCTTTCCTTCCAGAGGGCTGTACAAGCCTGATAGAGGAGACTCCTTTGGGTCAACAAAAGCAAAGAAGTCCTACTCTGGAAGCTGAGGAAGGTGCTGGACCCAGGCAAAGAGAGAAGCTGAGGTCACTGTGTTATGCAAGAGTGTCTCAAAGATCATGGTGCTCAGAATATGGTACTGGGTAGACAGAGGGCTCAGGTAGCCCAGGGTGGTGACAGAGTGGCCTGTGTTGGGGACAGAGAAAGTGGGAGCTCTGGGCAGGTCTAGGCAAGTGGGTCTGGCTTTGTCCTCTGGGTGTCTCCTGAACCCGGTGTGGAGCAGCCAGCTGGCCCATCCCAGTAGACAGGTCATCCCACTCTCAGGGACATTTCCTCTTTCCAGTGCCAAGGGCCAGCCAGAGACCATAGCTCAATCCAAAGTCCCAGGCCATGGACTTTAGTCCTTACACTGCTCTGTTGCTTGGAGTGAGCCAGTCTCCTCTGTGAACTTCTGCTTTCCCCATTTGATAAAGGAGGTCAGGATGAGGAAGAAGTGAGTTTCGAACAGGAAGGAGTAGGTATCCCTGGAGATGGCAGTGGACAGGTAACACAAGGAAAGCAGTGAGATTGGAGATGGCAGCAGAGAGCTCCAGAGCTAATGAAACGGCGGCACCAGGAGGAATTCTGGAGCAGGAAGAGGGGCTTTCCACCCCTCTCCAGTCTCTCAGTCTTCGCCATGGAGACCACAGTCCCAGACCCAATTGTCCCCTCCCAGTGACTCAGGCTTTGGCTGCTCTCCTGCCCACACCCAAGCCCTTCCAGTACCTCAGAGCGGAAAGGGCTGGAACATGGGAGTGCAGGAGGGAGGGCTGCTCTGCCCAGGGGGCCGTGGTGGCCAAGGAGTGGTTTAGGTGGAGGTCATTTGTACCCTCCAGGTCATGTCACCCTGGGCCATGTCGGGAATGTGGGTTTGAGCTGCATGGGGCTCTGTTTTCCCTCTACCTTGACCACTGTGTGCCACTTGTTTCTTACTAGCAAAGGGCAGGACGGCACCACCAGGGGATGACGTACATTTTTATACTCTGTGCTGGAGCAGTGGGGAGACAGTGGAGAAGGTGTCTTGGCTGGGCCAGGGAAATACAGAGGAAGGGAGACGAGCCAAACGGGGCCTTGAGAGAGCCAGGGCAGAGTCTGGGGCTACTTAGGGCAAGACTGTTAGGAGGACACAGAAACTGCGGTGCCTGCTGAGCTCAAAGGCAGCTATGCTAAGATTCGGGGGAAATGTGGAACCAATAACCTTGTGTTTATTAATAGTAGAAAGTAGCATTCATTTGAGGACCAGCCTGTATGAGTTGGTTCACTTAGAATATTTCTTTAGTCCTCATAATTACTCTGTTTTACAGATGAGAAAACAAAGGCACAGAAAGTTCAAGAAAATGACTTTATTTTCACAGCAATGAAGAACTCGAACCAGGATTTGGATATCCGATATTTATGACTTTCCCCCAATATGCCATACTACCGTAGTCTGGTTCTTGGTGGCGTTTTGTGTGCGTGTGCAATGGAAAGTGTTGTAAAGTGGATGAGACCCTTCTTAGAATAATGTTGAAAATACCTAGGGGCTGGACTATAGCTCAGTGCTAGAGCACTTGCCTAGACCTTACAAGGCTCTGGGTTCTATCCAGCACTGAAGAAAAAAACAAAACCACATTAGATTTATAAAGGAGCCGAATCATATTGAAATATAGGTATCAAGATATTCAACAAATGTGCAGCAAGATTCAATAGCTATTATAATTTCAAAATAGTGATGTTTATAGATAATATTTTATAGTGTCAAAAACTATAATGCAATTTCTATTGGTGACAAAGTCACAGGCACTGACAATGCCTATTTTCTTAACTGAAGGAAATGTTTCAGTTAGAGATTAGTGAAAATAAAAGTGTAATTTTTTCCCCATGAAAATGTTACAGGAAAGTTATTATAACTTGGTGTGTAGTGTTGGGCAGTCTCCTTAGAAACCATTTTGCTGTGCTGGTACAGGGTATAGAAACCATTCCTGGGCTTGTTGGTGACATCTTAAGTGACTCCAGCCTTCAGCTCTGAGCTAACTTACCCCATGACCTCCCTGGTTGCCAGGTTTAGCAATGAGAGCGCCTAGAGTCTCAGTTAAATTGGAATTACAGATACACAATAGTTTGTTAGTCTATGTATGTGTGATATTGCGTTATACTTATGTTATAGTTCTATTGTGATGTCACAGATCACCATCATTGTAATGGTTTAAATAACCCAAACTGATCAGCTCAGAGCTGTCTGGGTCAGAATTCAGATGTAGCTAGCTCAGCCAGAGCTTTTATTCCAAGCATCGCCAGCTGGAATCCAGACATGTTACGCTCCTTTCTGGAGACCCTGGGGGTGTATTGGCTCCTTGGGTCCTTCAGGTTCTTGTGAAGTTTGCTTCCTAGTGGCTGCTGGATGTACATTTCTGTTTCCTTGCTGGCTCTGGGGCCAGGGTGGCTCCCAGCTTCTAGAAGTTCTTCACACCCTTACCGAGTCCCCCTCCACCTCCAAGCCAGCCAAGAGTGTGGGTCCTTACCACGCTTCCTGCCTCTGAGTCCTCGCCTCCAGCTGGGGAAAGTTCCCTGCTTTTGAGAACATGAACCTTATCCTGTTACTTTGGATAAGTAACCTTATCTAGGTTATTTCTCTTTTGTTGTTTGCTTTCATTGAGAGCTTGAATGTCTCTCACAGGCCTATGTGGTAATGACTTGGTCCCCAGCCCACAGCTTGATCTGGAGGTAATAAAACCTTTAGGAGCTGGCACCAGTGGGACGAAGTTAGGTCACTGGGAGCATGGTCTTGGAGAGGGAACAGGGACCCTAACCTGTTCCTGTGTCTCTCTGCTTCCCCACTTGCTGTGAGTGAATAGGGCTGCTCGGCCATGTGCTCCTCTCAGAATGTACTACTGGCTGCTGTAGACCCAAAGTAACAGGGCCAAGTGATTATGTGCCGAAACCTTCAAAACTCCAAGCCAAAATAAATCTTACCTCCTTAAAATCTGCTTAATTTACAGGCATGGCTGTGCATGCCTATTATCCCAGTTACTCAGGAGGCTGAGGCAGGAAGATCACAAGTTTGAAGCCAACCTGGGCTATATAGCAAGACTCTGCCTCAAAAAATACACATAAAAAGAGGTGGGGCACTGTAGGTCAGTGGCAGAGCAGTTGCCTAGGAAGCACAAGGTCCTGGGTTCAATTTCCAGCAGTTAATTTTTCTATTAGAGTACTGGAAAGCTGATTCACATACCTTATGATACAACATACTCATGAGAACAATACCAAGAGAGAAAAGTCATCGTGCCAACTTAAAAGTCTCCCTACTACACATACTAGAACAATTGTGTGTTGTCTGTCTAAAATGAAAACAGCCTGGGAGTCCTACATGTTACCTTCAAGCCCTCCTCAGGCAAGACCCATTGTGTCATGTAAGGAAGGGCCAGGAGCTGGGGTGATTTGAGCAGCCCAGGTGAGGAGCAGAGAATATGTGTGCAACAGATCACAGGGACCCTGCCCTTCACTGGCAGGACTTTGGATTATATCTGGAAAGGATCCAGATACACAAGATCCGATGCAAGCACTAACTGGGCAGCTGTAGCTGCTCTGTGGAGATGAGGAGGTGGGCATCATGGCCTGTGCCCACTGCTGCTGGGCAGTGTGAGTGGGATACAAGAGCCATTTGGCCAGGTCCCTGTTAGCCGAGAGTTTATGATGTATTGGGAAGACAAGATAAGGTGGCGTGGAGGAGTGCATAGCAACCAGGACTTTCAATTTTCAGAAGGGTCCAGAGTTGAGTTTTTCTGCTGCCACCTCTGAGCCTAGAAAGTTGCTGAAGGTCTCAGCTGCCTCATCATTAAGTGATAATAGAAGTGCCTACCTCATAGGTTAGTGTGGGGGCTGGCTCAGCCCAGAGTGCTTGGCCCAGGAAAAATAGTAGCTGGTATTATTATTGAGTGATAGTGTTGGTAGCACCATGCTGGCGGTGGCAGCGGTGATGGCACTGGGTGCGGGAATCTTCAAGCAGAAGGTAGATGAGAAGGAAGGAGGGGGTGAAGGGTAGGAGCTGGCAGGAATACGTGTAGCGTGTTCTCACAAAGGGACACGAGGATGAGGTCACTGTGAAATCTCAAAGGGAAGCCCCCAGAAGGAAGGGCAGAGGGGGAGGGCTTGGGCAGGTGCCGAATTCAGCTGGTGGGAAGGCCAGATTCTGAAAAGCATGAACATGGATTGTCTAATTAGAGGTGACAGGGAGTGGGAAAGAGACTAGACCGGGGCGGGAGGGAGGAGAGAAGCGTGACTGTACTGCAGCCCGCCTCAGCTCTTTCCCATCTCCGATGGCAGGCCAGGGTTGGCTGGAGTGGCTCCCAGCAGGTGTTCTGGCGCCCAGGAGCCCAGGACTGCTATGCAGGAGGAGGTAGGCCTCTTTTTCCTGAAACCGGATCTTTCAGGCAGCTGTCTGCTCAGCCTGATGGACTCTGGGACATTCCTCCCAAGGCATCATTCTCAGCAGCCTCTCACTAGGCTGGCTCTGTGAGAGGACAGGCACCGGATGAGGAAATGGGGTGGGGGAGGCAGGGCCCCTAGTCATGTCCCAGGGAGAGACAGTGTACAGCTATAGTGGGGGCAGCCCCAGCTTTCTGTCTTCCTACTTAGGTCTGGCTGGGAGGAAAAAACGTAGTCCTCCACTGGGTCTGTGCAGTCTCTTTGGCTCTAGGCCAGGGATTGTCAATCTAGACATACCCAGCCCTTGTGTTCACAAAGACAGCAATGAAGGTTGGGGAGCTGTTTTGGGGTTCATTAAAAAAATCTCATAGAAATCACGTATTTTCTGCAACAAGGTGTCTCCCACTCATCCTTCAACTTATGTGTTAGCCCTCTAGGAAGCTTTCCTTGACCTGTTGTATAAGTCAGGCTCCCAGCAGGAACAGATGTCTTATTCAAACTGGCCCACGGAAGACAACAGAAGGGACTAGTGATGATGCCCCTGGCAGAGATTCAGTGACACCAACAAGGAGCACATAGAACAGCTGGCAACTCCAACTTAAATCCTTACCCACCCCAGGCCCAAAGGCGGCTGTGGCATGCGGGTGGTATCCGGAAGTGCAAGCCCTTTAGCTATAAGGTGGCAGGTGCTGTGGCATTTCAGTAGAGGAATGCCAGGGCCGCAGCTGACCCAGAACCCTGGTGGCTGACTCGTCCCCCTCCTGCCAGAAAATGGTATTGGCAAAAGGCAATGCGAAATGAAAGAGTGAGGCCTGTTGATGCAGTGCTGCAGTCCTGAAAGTCAGGCCTGGGTACCGAGCAGAGGGGATGCAGGCACCTGGAGGGACAGAAGGCAGCTGTCCCGCTCACCTCCCTCGGCTATGTCTATGTCGGAAGCCTTCTGACACGCCCATCCACCTCTTGTTTACCCAGAACACAGGCTGTAGTACAGCCTTGTAATTGGCCACTTCCTTGTCTGTCTCACCTATAAGACCAAAATCTCTCTGAGGAAAGGGCCTGGGGCTGTTCTGGTGCCCCTGTAAATTCCAGTGTGGAAAGTGACTAAGTAGGCTCCTCAGGTGCCCTGAAACATCACATTTCTTTGCGTGGGACTGGAATGAAATCACGCCATGTGGGATAGCTGTTATCTCCTGGAATCAGCAGCTCAGATGCTCAGTTCTGTAGGCCCCAGCAGTAAACTCGAAGCAACAAATTTAATTTGTAATTTAATGAATTCCATTTGTTTCTTATGCAAAAATCCTTCAGTACCACTCCTGGGGTGAGAGTGAGATCAGTAACAAGGAGCACTTGGTGCTCAGACTCTCTGAAAACACCCGACCAGCAGCAAGGTTGGGCCATCTGAGGGCAATCACACAGCCTATGTGATCAAGAGCTGACCAGAGCATGGTCCCCAGGGCAGCCAAGTCCCCAGTTACAGATGGGCCTGTGTGGAGCCCATCTGTTCTCATCTCTTTACCCCTAAGTCTCTAAAACGCCTAAGCAGCCCGGCAATATGTCCAGCCTCGCCTCTCTCCCAGCAGTATGTCAGGTCTTGCCATCTCCATTCCTGGCCACCTGAGTTCCTTTCTTTTCACCACTCAGCAATTCTGGATCATACCATGCTCCTGCTCAAAACCTCACACTGTCTCTAATTTCACTTGGAAGAGAAGCCACCTTCCTCATCGGCTGGTGAGGACTCCACCCATTCACACTTGCACTTAGCTTTTCATTTCCCACCCCTTGCTCCAACCTCCTAGTACTGCAGGTCTCAGATGTGATTCCCTCAGAGAAATCTTCCCAGAGACCCCTCTTATGGGCTCACCGTGGCCTGTTCCTTTCCATCCTAGCACTCACTGCAACTAGAAAAAACTGTAATTCACTGCACCATTGAGTAGGGACTAGTGTCTACTACTTTGGTGAGCTTCTCCAGAGCAGGAGTCTGGGCTGCCTCCCCCACAGCTGGATCCCCAGTGCCCGGAATGGCTCCCTTCAATATATATTCGTTGGACGAATAACAAAATCGAAGGTCTTTACTGGACTGCCAAGAGGCTTGTTGGGGAGACAAAGACTGACATATAAAACTACTCAGAACAACGCAAGATGATTTGTGTCGAGTCGCCTCCTGAAAACCTTGGCTCTAATTCTTGGAGCGTTAGGAATTTGGAGAAAGGAGGAAAGGGTATTACAATCTGGTGAAGACTCTGCTTGAGGCCACCCATTCCAGCAGGAGGGAAGAGACGGGGAAAGCAGCATGGGCTGCATGCCTCTGACAGCCCAGGAACTTGTTTATACAGCATCTTTTAAAGTCTTCATGGTTATGCTGTTTTACAAATGAGGAAATGGAGGCCCAGAGAAGTAAAACAAGCCATCCAAGGGCACAAAGCAAGTGGCAGAACAGAACCAAGAGTTAAACAAGGCAGCTCAGACATCAAGCCTGTGTTCCTGTCCCTAGCAATAGGAAAGGGGTGGTGCTGGTCACGTGTTACTCCTACCCACGAGGACAGTGCTTTAAGTGGAAGCTTAGGACCAAAGGCATCTTATCCACAGCGATGCTGAAGGTTGGCTACACTGTGATGTGAACTCTGGTCTGAGAAGCCATCTAGATGTAAGGCATGTGGGTGCCAAGGGGTCCAGTAGCAAGTGGGGCAGTAGGACTCACCCCAGAGCAGCTGCAGCCCTTGGAGATTGCCGAAAATTGGACAAGCCCTGGAATGAGGGTCTGGGCACTGCTCCCGCGTCTGTGTTTGGAAGGAAGCAGCTGAACTGTTGTGGTTTTGGAGACTTTCCTTCCCCCACAAAGAGCCGCACAGGCTGTTAGGAAGGGTCCACAGGTGAGCAGAGTTGGGCAGGGTGGGCGGCATGGCTCTGTCTTGGTGAGGTGGGGGAGGAGGGGGAGGGAGTCGGTCCTGCCAGGCTGACCTCAGCTGGGTAATCTGATCAGCCTGTCATGGTTCTGAGCCCTGATTTGGGAAAAACAAAGAGGCCAGGCCCCTCTGCCTCCTCAAGCCCAGGAATGCAGCTGGGGGCCAGGCCATGACCAATCAGGAATGCAGGTTGGGAGCGCAGCGAATGCGGTTTGTAGAGCAAAGCTTTCATGCATTGATGGGAGCCCGGCTCACAAAGCCGGACTGACATGCCCCCTCGCTTGCAACTTTGATATCCCAGCCCCGCCTTGGGGGTGTTGCACATCCCCACACTGTCTGCCTGGGACTGCTGTGTGGTGGCCCTTGAGGTGGTGATTGAGCGGGGAATGGAAACTCAAATCCATACCTCCTCCCGTCAGCCCACTGATCTTCCTAGGAGCCAGTATTCCCATCTGCCCCTCTCCTTCTCGGAAAGTCTGAGAAATAGGCAGAGAAGAAAACAGAGCTCCCATTGAGCCTTATCCGTGTCCTTAGGTCTAGGGAAAGATGGGTGGATAGACAGACAGATCCATCCCGGGATAAGCTGCCAGATCCCATGCAGCCAATTCTCTGAGCAGGTCTCAGGAACCTCTGGAAGCCACCCCCTCCAGGGAGATAAATAATGTTGGGGTTGGAGGATCTGACCTCACTTGGACTTCAACTGCTTTCTGCATTCTGAAGCTCCTGGTTGCCCCCAAGCCCCTGCCCAGTGTCTCTTCCTGCTGGCAGCTCACTCAGTGTGGGGTCCTCTGAGCCTATCCCCCCTCATCTGCCTTCCCAATTAGCCACTGCTCTGTCGGGTCTCCTTGGTGTTCCATGCCCTTCCTCTCCTGGTGACAATAGTGATGGTGCTTTACAGTTTGCAAAACACAGTGATGCACATTAACTCAGTCCTTATCAGAGTCCTTTGAAAGGGGTCCTTTCCCACCAACTATGCAGACAGGAAGGCAGGGAGCAGGAAGAGGCTCTAAAGGATGCTGAACTGCATGCTCACATGAATGCTGTTGCCTCAGATGACCCCAGGAGTGGAACCAGGAAGATGCCAGGGATCCAGGAGAAAAGGGCCCCAGGAGGTGGGAAGATGTCCTTCCCAATCTTTCCATCTCCAGTCTCTAAAATGGGGCTGAGAAGGGAGAGAGTTCAGAAATGTTTGGGGATGGCTCGCTTGTGTCTGCTCTTCTCTTCTACTTGCTCTCATGGAAGCACCTGGCAGCCGCACTGAAACACAAATGACAGAAGATAGTTTGCAAATGATACTTCTTAAAAAAGTTAGTTCTTATGTTACAGATTTAATTTCAGTGAAAAGACACTGGATAGTTTCTATGATTAGAAGAGGCACCTAAGAAGGAAAGAGTAAAGGGCTCCCCCAGAGAAATCCCTGATCACCTGAGAGTTCAGCGGATCCCAGCAGGATTTATATGAAGGGAATGGTGAAGGGTAGAAAGCCCTGGGCTCACTCTTTGATTTTCCTGTCCCAGTGTCACTGACTCTTTTTTTTTTTTGGCGGTACTGGGGATCGAACTCAGGACCCTGTGCCTGCTAGGCAGGCGCTTATTCCACTGAGTTATATCCCCAGCCCTGTCACTGACTCTTGAGAGACCTAAGCTCTAGACCTTTCAGGGAGGGAGGGAGGGAGAGAGAGAAAGAGAGAGAGAGAGTCAGGGTTGTAGCTCAGTGGTCTACCACTTGCCTAACATGTAAACTCCTGGGTTTAATCTCCAACATTGCAAATTAATTAATGAGATTTTTTCTTGTTTTGCTTGCTGTGTGGATTTCATTCTTTCAGGCTTTCTAGTAGCTCTCGGGTTTTTGTCAACTCAGCCTCCCAAACAAAAAGAAAATAGTGCATCTCTCTCCTGGATCCAGTGTGAAAGTTCCCAGGAAAAGATTCTGCACTGGTCCAGCCTGAAGGATGTCCACCACTCTAGGACCATTGTAGTGGTCCTGGAAATAGGGTGACCCAGTGAATATTTGGACTACAGGTTAAAAGATGCCAAAAGAATTTCGTAAGATGGGGAATATCATAGATATTGCTGCTGGGGCAGCTGAGCTGGGTAACCATCTGAGTTGAGTTTACTATAAAACATGCTTACTATATTGTTGTTTGTAATAGTGCGATCTTAGAATAACCCTCGTGTTTACCGATAGGAAAACAGATGAATGAGTAAAGGCACCTGGTAGAGTGTCATGTATGTGACCGTTAGGAAGACTGAGGTCAGATATCACTAGATGGAAAATCTCTATAATATATTAAGCTTAAACTATAATATAGTTTCAGAACAATCTGTATTGTATTATTTACATAATATAAAGCAAAATAAAACCATACATATTTATAGATTTATGTATTTTAAATTTATTTTTAGAAAGTATAAAAAGTTTTGCATCAAACTCTTAATGGTGATAACTGCTTTGTACTTATGAATTTAATTGTTTTTACCCAAAAGCATATATTGCTTTTTTCTTTTACAGTGCTTAGGATTGAACCCAGGGCCTTGCATATGCCAGGCAAGAGTTCTACCAATGAACTACCTCTTAACCTCACATTGCTTTGGTGGAATAGGGACTGGGAATTGCATCCAGGGCTTTTGCACTGAGCTAATCCTTAGCTCCCCATATATTTTTTTTAAAAAGTTTGAGACAGGGTCTTGCTAAGTTTCTAAGAACCCAGGCTGAGCTTGAACTTGTGACACTCCTGCCTTAACCTCCCCGAGTGCTGGGACTACAGGCATGTACCACCACTCCCAGTGATATATATATATATTTTTTTTTCCCCCAGGACCGGGGATCGAACTCAGGGCCTTAGTGCTTAGCGGCAAGCACTTACCCCACTGAGCTGTACCTCCAGCCCTTGTTTTTGTATTATAAATGAATGGTCCTTTTCCCTCATCCTGGTCCTGGAGTCCCAGAGGAAGAAAAAGAGAACAATTCAACTTCTGTTCCATGGGAACCCTGCATCCTGTGGGGAGTGCTGGCAACTCAGTCCTCTTCCCTGCTCTTGGCTTCTGCTGATGGGGATGCTCAGCAGCCGGGGTTGCACATGCGATCTCTCAGGCTTAGGAGCCTCAGCCAGGCACCAGAGCAACAGGCAGGTGGGAGGCTCTGGTGGGAGGCTGTGTTGGGAGTCAGTTAACTGTAATAACAGAAGCTGTCTTAGTTACTTTTCTCATTGATGAAACAAAATACCTGACACCTAAAGTTAAAGGAGGAAAGGTTTATTTGGTTTGCAGTTTGTAGAAGTTTCAGCCCATCATCAGCTGGCTCCAAGACAGGGAGGCATGGCAAAGGAGAAAGTGTTCATGACAGGCAGAATGTAGCCAAGCAAGCAGGGGACTTTAGCACCTTCCTTCTGTCTCTTTTATATTTTATCTATGCTACCAGGATTAGGATAATGTCAAACTAATCAGTGGACTGATTTAGTAATCACACACCCTTAATCTCAGCATCACAAACTTTAGATCCAGCCGTCTCTGAAAAATCCCCATCTACGATTGCATAAGGCTTGGGTGGGGACATCTAGACACAAACCATAACAGAAGCCCCCAGCACTTATCCCAAATGCCTAGGACGTCCTCACTCCTCCACGTCCCTATAATTCAGGCTGCTCTAATTTACAATGTTTGTCCAGCCTGATATGGTGTGATCCCATTACCTTGGTCACCATCACACCTTCTCTGTTACCTCTGGACCTCCTTAGCTTAAGTTTCCCTCCAGAGTGACTGATCCCTGGCATCTTATCTTTCTATCCAGTCTCAATTGCTCTGAAATCCGATGTGAAGGAGCTTCCAGTTCTACCACTTACTTACAGTACCTTACAGCACTTTAAGAAACTGTTTTGGGCTTCCATCTCTCAGAGCATAAAATGAGGTTTAAAAAGGATGAATAACTAAGGCAATGTCTGTAAACCTCAGTCCCTGATGGAGTTGACTGCCACATCCCTTTCTCTCATTTTCCTGTGTGTCAAAAGGAAATAATGAAACAGCTAAAGGACAAGAAAACAGCAAGGAGACAACTGAGGAATGGAAATCAGGAGGAGGCATTTATTGAGAGAAAGCTGACATATTGGCTTACAGTGACCCCAAAGGCTTGTTATCCCAGCAAAGAAGGCAAGCAGATGCATGTTCCATGGCAGATGGGATCCATTTCCACAGTTGCTGGGCAGTGGGACACAGCTTACAGCGACAGAAGACATGTGCAAATTATCTAAGACATGAATGAAGTAGGAGGATTGTAGCTGATGTGGCAAGGTAGTGGGCTCAGGCTCTCTTAGGCTAAAACGTGGAGGGAAGGCCAAGGCTCAGGGCGGAAACAGGATGAGGGAAGCACAGAAAGACAGAGAGAGAGGCTAGAGTTCTCCCATGTAAGTACCATGTGACCTGGAGCAAGAACATCTCAATTTTCTCCTTCTGAAGGTAGCACGAGTCATGTGTTCCAGGATGGCAGTGGAACCCTCACCGCCATCCAGCAATTCCAGCAGCCTAGTCAGGCCCTTGTCTCTATATGCAGGCTTCTGATCTCAAAATGTGTTTGAAAACTTCGCTGGAAGTAGAGAATAACGCCAAATTGTGAGGCAGGAGGTTTGAGCATGGGAAGAGCTCATGGAAAAGAAAAACCATCTAATGAGAGAGAAAACAAAATTGTCATATGATCAGTGATTGAAGAAAGAGAGGAAGATGCAACGGACAGGTGAGCAAGAGGCTGGGGGAAAAGGAGGCCAGGCTGTGTGGAGAGTGCAGGTTCTGAGTCAGGTCTCCTACTCTGAGTCCTGACTACAATGGTGTGACTGAAGGGTGGCTACTTTCTGCCTACTTTCTGCACCTCGGTTCCCTTATTTGCAAAAGGAGATACCATTGCCACCCCAATAGGGCTCTATCTGGGTTAAATGAGCAAATATGCACAGAGATGGTGACAGTAGGATAATTAACAGAAGGGTTGGAGCACAGGCAAATACAGGCAAGAAGACAAGCAAAGCCAGAGAGAGACATGGAGAATGTTAGTGACAGGGAACACCTGCCCGGGGTGAGCAACATCTCAGGGTGGCTCCCTGGGGCCTTAGAACTTCTGTTTCCACCTCCCACTCCAGGTCTGTTTCCAGAACAGTGCTGCCAAAGTCGCACTCATTCTAAGACATGACTTGTGGGGAGGGCCTTTTGATGCTCTCTATTCTAACGCATCTTTCCCTAAAGGTGTACTATTTGCTAGACTCTGTGCTACAAGCCTTGTATCAAATGGCCTGCTCAAGAATCCTGAAAGATTGATAAGTACAACTTAGCATTTGCATTTTGTAGATGGGGACACCACAGCAGGGAGAATTACTTACATATCCAGTAGAAATGAAAATTTGGACCCGGGCAAATCTGAGGGTATAGTCAGTGGTAGGGAACTTGCCCAGCAGAAACAAGGTCCTGGGTTGCATTTCCAACACCGCAAGAAAAAAAAAATTGAAGCCAATATTATTATCATTAAAGAGTTCTACAAATCCTTATTCAGGTTTCCCCAGGGAAGGAGACCCCAGGGGGTCACTAGTTAGTGCATGGTTAGTGTCCATATGCTTAAAATAGTGCCTAACAGATCATAAAAGCTTAAGAGTTGTTTATTATTATGTTATTACTATACGGCGCTGGTTCTTGGGAGGTGGTGTAAAACAGTGAAGTTCAAGTTCAAGCAGTGGCTTGAACTTCTAGTTAAAAATGGCAAATTGCACACACTCTATAACTTTCTAAAACAAAACAAAAGGAAAGTTAAAGAATGTATAAACCCACAAAGACGTGGGGGAGTAGACAACAGCAACAAAGACTGGAGGCTAGAAGTGCATTCGATAAATGCCGTATTAATGAGTGGAAGCTGTCTAAGCAATCCTGAGGAGATTGAGTCCTAGCACAGATTTAGATTCAGAGCCTTTCTGTGATACCATGCCTCTTTCCTAGCAAATACTGGCCTCCTATTCTCTAGAGATGATAAGACACAGAGTTTCTAGACTAGGGGACATAAGACACAATTAGAAATACAAGGAACTATGGAATTAGTCCACGTTTTTACGCTGAATGTTGAGATTGCCAGACTTCTTCTGAATAGTAAAACCTATATTTATACGCTCCAAGCAGGAAACCAGATAAAGTTTTGATAAAGACTTGATAAAATGGGTTCCTCAAATGACATCGAGTTTCCCAAAAGAATAGCCCAGCTAGATCACCCTATAGTGAAAGCCACAATTGATAAGCTCTGCCCATTTAAAAGTCAAGAATAGGCTATTATTAAAATGAAGCAAGAGGGCTGGGGATATAGCTCAGTGGAATAAGCGCTTGCCTAGCAAGCGCAGGGTCCTGAGTTCGATCCCCAGTACCGCAAAAAAAAAAATAAATAAATAAAATAAAATAAAATAAAATGAAGCAAGAGGCTGAAGCAAGAGGCTGACAAGTTTAAGGCCAGCCTAGACTACAGTGAAAGTTCAAGGCCAGCCTGAACTACATAGTGAGACAGACAAACAACAACAATGATGAACAGAATACTACTGAAAAAGGAATTCTCAGGCAACAAAAAGTGCTATTGGAGATAAAACATGACAAGAGAAAATTCTCAGATAAACAGATGATTAAAAATAAGCTGAGAAAATTACTCAGAGAGTAAAGGGACATGTTACGGGGAAAGGTGGGGAGAAATTAGATGTGTTTAAAAAAGCATTCAAATTATAGGAATTCCAAAGAGAGAATAGAACAAATGGGTCTTAAAAATAATCAAAGGTAGTGTGCAAGAAAACTTCCCCAGTCATAAAGACACACGGTTCCAGATTGAAAGAGCCCACTGATTGCCTAGAATAATCAGTAAAGGAGAAGGCGGGGGGAGGTGGGGGGAGAGAGAGAGAGAGAGAGAAACAGAAAAAGACACAGAGAGAGATACAGAGAAAGACAGAGACAGAAAGACAAATACACCCAAAGAGGATGCATCATCATATTTCAGTATCATTGACAAACAGAGAATTCCACAAGATTCTAGGAAAAATAATCAAGTTCCATAGGGAGGAATCAGAATTGTTGCAAACCTTCCAACAGCACTAGAGGCTGGAAGACAATGGAAAAGGTCTAACGACTGTACTTTCAACCCAGAATTTTCTGTTTACCTAAACTCTCAATCAAGTGTGAAGGCAGAATGAAGATATTTCCAAATACACAAAGTGTCCAAATTTTGTCTTCCATGAGTTCTGTTTCAGGACGCTACTGCATAACATATGGTCCACCATAAAAAAAAGAAGACACGGCCCCTGGGGAAGAGAGAATGACAGAAGCTCCAATAATAATGGTAAAAGCGATTCCAAGCAACAGCTTTGTAAGTAGCATTAATCCAGACTGGTCCAGGCAGAAGATCCAGGGCTTATCTTTTCAAGAAAATGAAATGGAGCGAATTTTCAAGGCACCCTAACATTTGAGATGATTGAGAAGACATTACTCAACCAGACATGGTGGCACACACCTGTAATCCCAGCTCCTGGCAGGCTGAGGCAAGAGGATTACCAAGTATTTGAGGCCAGCTGGGCTACATAGTTGAGTTCAAGACCAGCCTAAATTATAGAACAATATCTTGTCTCATCCCCCCACCCCAAAGAAGTAGATATAACTCAATCTGGAGGAGAGTTTGGAAATAAATTAGTGACTAATACATAGAAATCTAAGCAAATAAAATTAAAATAATTCTTTAAGTGCTAGGAAGAAAATCTAGCAGGTAAAGGAAAATAATCAAGTAGTAATCATGGCTTGGCTGTGAAGAGTGTTTTATATATTCATGCTAAGGTAATATTGAGTGTTGGTATCATAAAAATTATGATCTAATTATACGGAGAAGTTACTGGCTAGGTAGGAGTAGGAGATATCTGTGTGGTATGTGATGATCTGGAAATTTTGGTGAGACAAATATAAATCCTCCTTTTCCACAATGGGAAACCAAAAAAAATACATGAACTAGGAAAACCCAAGAATTGATAAACTTGGGGAAATGAATGAATAGTGGTAGAAGTCTATTATTTAGCAAAGGTAAAATATCCACTGCAAAGTACTGACAGGGTTACTCTTGAGGAGCATGAATTAGAGGTGAGCATATGGGCTGTAGTACTCCTTATCAAGACTGGAACTCTTGGTGTTCATGAAAGTTCCTGATTTTTTTAGAAAGGACAGAAGAAATGCTATGGTTTGGATAAGTGTTTCCCAAAGCCAATGTGTTAAAGGTGCGGTCTCCAGCCTGTGAGGCTGAGAGGGGCAGACACTTCAGGAGCAGGGTTCTTAGCTGGGAGTCTTCCAGTCCTGTGGGGTTATGCCCTTGAAAGGCCATGGGGATCCTGGCTCTTCCTCTCCCTCTCATCTCAGCCATGAGGTGAGGGGGCTTCCACTGCCATGATGTATGGGCTCATCACAGGCCCAGAGACAATGGGGCCAACTGACCGTGGACTGAAATCTACAAAATGCTGAGTGAAAATAAACCTTTCCTTTTAAAAAGTTGATTATCATGCTGGGCATGGTGGCACGTGCCTATCATCCTAGCACTTGGGAAGTTGAGGCAGGAGGCTTGCCACAAGTTTGAGGCCATCTTCTACCACATAATAAGTTCAAGGCCAGACTGAATTACATAGCAAGACCATGCCTCAAAAAAAAAGTTGATTGTCTCAGGTATTTCATTACAGTAATGGAAAGCTGAATAACACAAGGTGCAACAGGAAGGAATCAGAATGAAGAGGAAGAGGGTAGACAAATCTAGCAGACTGAGCTCTGCTGTAGGTTGAACAAATTATTTATTTATCTGCTTTCTTCCTGCAAAAATTGGGAGCCTATTACACAGTTCACCATGTTCTTTCTGCCTGTGATATGTACTAACTACATATAATTATTGGATATTGAAATTACAGATCAATCCATCAAAAGAGCGGCCCTCAGGACTACTTTGCTCATCTGGACAAAGGAGATAGCACCTGCTCATTCAACAGCTGGGAGATTCAACAAAATAACTAAATTACACCTCAAATTCATTTAGACCCAGGCAATGCATGTCTCTAGTAACATATCTAACCCATTGCCTAGCAACGATGATATTCAGGTGTATTTGTGTTCACTGGATGCTTCTCTAGGCTAACGCTCCGCATGGCATTTTTCTTCATTTTAACCTGCAGAATGCTCTTAATTACCAGAACAGCTACATGTGCTGGGGAAACAAATATACAAGAGCAACCAGTGCGCACGAGTGGTCACATATGGGCAGAGTATGAGAGATGAATAAAGCCAGGGGAAAGCACTCTTCTTTACCCTGTGCAAAACATTTATTTATACCTCGCTCCCTTTCAGAGATGATTAATGATGGTGTGGCAGGATTTAAGGACCAAAAATCTTTCTTCAGATCCCTATCTCACCTTGTAGGCAAATAATTTGAGACTATTTCCTCACTATAAACTGAAGCTGAATTAAGAATAATGACCTTGTTACACAGTTTTTCCAAGTTTATACATACATGTATACAATTTACCATATGAAAAACTTTATTTAAAATAAATAAATATGTGATATAGAAGCATTTATAACTACCATATAAAAGTAGTGTTTTACAGTACTTAAAATTCATCACAATATATTATATGTACACATATAACTAGTGCATAAGAGTAGTTTCATACATAAAATATATAACTATATATTACATAGCACATTTACACATAGAAATGCATACACACAACTATCTTTTATATGGTAAATTACTATTGTCAAATAAAATACAAATCCAGATTTGGTAAAGATAGATTTTTATTCAAGGACAATTGTTGCAAGGTTGGGGGAAGGGAAACAGTTGGAATGGGTTGAAAGCACTGAACATAGGCTCCACAGGCTTCCCAAGAGGCAGGCAGAAAGGGGTTTCCCCCATCAAGGGAAGAGAGCAGTGCTGGAAAGAACTAGGTACAAGGAGGCAGGTAGGTGGAAGGATGACCTGGTCGGTGGCAGATCAGTGACCCCCCCACCCAGCGGCTAGCCTCTGTTCTTTGGGAAGGCTGTCTGCTGGCTCTCCTGGAGGGTGTGCTGAAGGTCAGAGGCCTTGAAGAAGTTTCTTAACCAAAATTTGGTTAACAAGTATGTTGTCCCAACTGCCCGAGGGGACAAGAAGTTCAGATAATCATCGAGGAGGTAAAGCAAGAGAATTTGGAGTGTCTCTACTGGCCTTATAATAGGCAAACAAGGAAATCCACGAGTCTCTTCTAAGTCATGTGAGGAAAAATGATTGGCAGAAGTGAGCAACTTACTTTTCCTATTTCATGGTTTAATTTTCAGTATAAACTTTGCATTCATACTTTGCACTTTTTAGTTACTATGAAATATTTGTTCCTCATTTTCAATGAATTCCAGTCACTTTCAAGGACCATTTTCCAAAATCAATCACCCTCCAGTAACAGTAACCTCCAGTAACCATCCATGTAGCCTGAGTCTGACCCATGTTGAACGTTGTTTACCATCAGCTAGAAACTCCTTCAAAGTTTCACATTTTACCTTAAAGTTTTGTGATAAACTTACCTTTGATAAATAATGTCTGCTTAATTAAATTCTACCCTAAATTCTTTTTAAAAGATTCTCTGAGAAAAATAAGACATTTTTATTTTGTGACTTTATGTATACCCGTGTCACACTGAATGTTTCCCTCAGGATACGTGAACTCCATTTGTAAAGCTTGATCATAAAGAATGATTGAATTCATTTGGTCCTTGACAATATCCAGAAGGGAGAGCTGCCAGTCAGTTACCATACATAGCCATAGAAAAATGTCAAAAATGCTCCCGTAGAATATCTAGCTTGGAGCAATCCTCTGATGACTCTATGAGAAAATTAACTCTAGATGCCCTCCTAAATTGCTAAATTGGTTAATAGCTTTAAGTCTTTCTGAGCATGGTTAGATACCAGGACCCAAGGTCCCCTGAGTATACTCCTGGGTCCTGTCAAACAGAAGAGGAGTTATATCTCCATTTAAATGGCTCCTCAGCTGGATGAAAACTATAGTTTTCCTTTGCTGTGCTCTAAGACTATAGCAGAAACAGAGCCAGCATTTCACATTCATGATCTCTAATCTACATGAGCCTGCAAGGTGGGTGTCCTTATCCTCTCTGTACAAATGAGAGAATGGAAAGGTTAAATGACTTTAAGACAGACACACAGTCAGAAAGTAGTGGGATCACACTAAGGCTCATACCTTTTCCTAAAACAGACTTCTATGGATTAGAGTTATAATTGTAGTGACCAGTGTGCTCCCTAGCCTGCCTTCAAATGCCAGCAGTTTCAGCAGGGCTTTGGAGAAGAATTGTACAATGGGTGGTTCAAGAGTTGCCTCTAGATTTCAGGTGAATACCCAGAGCTCACAAATTCTCCTCTACTGGAGGGAAGATTCAACTTGTTTTTAGCTTTTATCTCACTCAATTTTTGGTGCAGCACTGGATGATACAGGGTATCCTTTCTGCTATAGAAATAAAGTAAAGCAAGTGGTATTGAGTAAAATTATGTGCCCTTTCTCCCTCAGCTGTCCCCACTCCTGCCCCTGGGCACCATCTCCTAAGCCTGAGGTCTCCACAGGGCACAGGTTGGCCAGAACTTTAGATACACCTTCAAACTGTGGGCCTGGGACATTAGGGCAGCGTGGGGCCTCAGCACTGCACACAGAGACTTTCGAAAGAGGAGTCACCCCCACCTCCCCGGCTGCCTGCCCCTGGCCAGGGCTGCCCTATTTACTTTGTCCCAGGCGCTGAGCTACAGGTCAAGAGTCAGCTGAGCAGGCTCTGCCCCAGCCGCCTGTTTGTCACCCCCTGCTGGGACCCTCCCTTACCCACTGGACATTGCCTGACAGCCTCCCCTCCCCAAGCTGCAGTGAAGATGGTCCAGAGAAGGGCTGGGACAGAGGAGGCGAGCCAGGGCCTCCACAGTGAGGGCCGAATAGGGCCCTGGTTCTGCATCTTTTCTGGAAGCTCTTGTTCTAAGCTTAGTCACCCCTATTCCCACCCCTGAGCTGTTTGTCTAATAAGGAAACCTTTCTGACCCAGCCAATTAAAAGTCTCGGCCCTTTGCCTCATTACCGCCAAGCCTAGGACTAAAGAGGGAAAAGCTGGCAGCCCTGGCTGCCTTCAACTTGGCAACTGCCCCTCAGGGTCTGTGTCTTGGAGTTCCAGCTTCTCAATAGGGCTGTGTTTTCAGTCTTGGTTAAGCAAAGCCCAGCGGTCTCCCCCCGGGCTGGGCACTCTGCTCTTGTCTTTCCCTGGGGGATTAAGAGGTGCTCTCTTGTCTGAGTGTCACTCTACCTTTGAACTGCTGGGGCTTCATCTGGTGTCAGGTTCGGCTTTGTGCCAGGAAGTGGATTTACCTTTGATTTGTTGTTACTCTCTCTGCAGGATGATGCCAAGGCAGGGCCGCGAGTCCCCTTCTCTGCTCTGCCCACTTCCTTCCCTTCATCTTTGCAGCCTGTGTCCTGAAATAGCTCCCAGCTACCGCCTCTTGCAGAATTCTCTTCCTCCACAGGCAAAAGCGATGACCCTAACCTAGGGGAGCTCCAGGCTACCTGGCTCACTCTGGGAGTGATGGAGGTGAAAGAGACGGAGCTGCAGATGCCAAAGGATCGATGTGCCCTTGCCAGGGCTGTGGTGAAAGAGGCCCCTAAACAGATGGAGGCTAGGTTTGTCCTCAGGGAGCAGCGAGCCCTGGAGCTGTCCTCATTTTCTTCTTCAAAGTTCCACCAAATCGGGGAAAGGGATCTCTCTGCCTAAGATGCTAAGCTTGGACTGGATGCTAGATCTCTTGAGTGTAGAGCAGGACACAATCCTACCGTACCGCTTTTTTTTATTTTATTTTATTTTATTTATTTTTGGCGGTACTGGGGATCGAACTCAGGACCCTGCGCTTACTAGGCAAGCACTTATTCCACTGAGCTATATCCCCAGCCCTAAGAATTTTTTTTTTTTTTTGGCGGTACTGGGGATCGAACTCAGGACCCTGCACTTGCTAGGCAGGCACTTATTCCACTGAGCTATATCCCCAGCCCCTCCGTACCGCTTTTAACATGCATGCCTTTACCTTCAGTTGTAATAGACAGAATTATAGGTACAGGCCTACAGGTGCACATGCACACCCATGTGTACGCGTGTGCGTGCGCGTATGTGTGTGTGGGAGCGTGTGTGTGTGTGTGTGTGTGTGTGAGAGAGAGAGAGAGAGAGAGAGAGACAAACAGACAGACAGACAAAGGTCACAAGAGTGTAAATACATTGGCACACTGACAGCCAAGCAAAAGAGAGAAAATTCTTCCTGGAGAGCAGGTTGCTGTCCTGCTGTAGAAAAGACCAGGAAAAACATGAAAGTATGATTACCTGACATTATGCCCAGTATATGTAAGCAGTTGTCCAGCAGCCTGAAAGGTACACTCTATTTTACTAATGATGAGAGGAGGGCAAGTCCTGTTGGTGAGACTTCACAGTGGCCTGCTCCATGGGGCGTTTGTGCAGAGCAGTTCTCCCATAGCTTTCTAGGTCTCAGGGAAGAGAAACTAAAATAGAAATGGCAATCTCCCCTAGGGAGAGGGACACCATCCCCGGGTCAGGACAAGTGTTGTTGATGTTTGCTTGATTTTGGTTTGTGTATGTGCTAACATTTTACACTACCAGTTAGAAGAGAAAGTTGCATTGCAAAACTAGGATTGAAGAACCTGATGTGTGAGAAAGAGGAGGGAGGGGGATGACAGGGAGAGGGAGACAGACAAAGATAGAGACAGAGAAATAGAAAAAAGCCCAAAATGTTCCCATGGGAGGAGGAGGGTGGTGCACGGCAGCTAAATACTGCAGGCAAAAAAAGCTGAGAGGTGTAGCTCAAATGGACGGACAGAGGCAAGAAAAAGCCTTTGGCTGCTTCCTGCAATGCCACCGCTGGGCCTGGCCCGACCTTACCCTGTCTCTCCCCTGTACATGGGGTCCTGAGCCGCAAAGCGCACTGGCCCAAGCTCCATCTGCTGTTCCCCTCACAAAGCCTAGGTTGTGCTCTTGGCAGGGCTGCCCTGCCACAGAGGTCCTGGCTGGGGCTGCCCGCCCTGAGTGCCTCCCTTCCCAGCCAGAGGCCCCAGATTTGTCTAAGTGCCAATACCTAATGAGGAGCTCATTTGAATCCATGCAAAGTACCAGGGAGCAAGGAGACATGCTAATTAAAGTGATTGCTGTTCTTTAATTAAGCAATAATTCCCTCAAAGAGGGCATTATCATGCAAATAGAGCCCTCTTGGGTGAGGTAAGGGCTTTGAGCAACAGCTGAGGTCTGTTAATAGGGCCCCTGAGCATTGGAGGGCAGGGATCCAGAATGCCCCATTGAACTGGGTGATAGAGCAAGGGAAATAATCACGGCTGCACCTCGCCGCCTTTTGTCTCTCCAGGCTTTGGCTGCAAAGCTGTGGGAGGCAGGGACCTCGCACCCCCTGCTGCTCCTACCCCCTCCCTTTGCCTTCTCTCCCAGAGAAGCTTTCAGAGCCCTGTGAGGTGGAGAGCGCTGCAGGACAATGTGGAGCTTGACCCTTCATACAAACGATGACGGTCCCAATCACCAGACACCAGACCATCGCATGGAAGGGCCAAAATAGGATGGGAATGAGGGCTCCTAAATGTTCATATGCATGGAAGATATTGCAAGATGGGAGCTCTGTTGAGTCACTGAAATATAGTAATGGAAAAGGCACGGAAATTTCTCGTCCACCTGTGACCATGGGCAAATCATGTTCTCTCTCCAGGACTCAGTTTCTCCAACTTGAAAACACAATAATAGCTAATAGCTGCTCAACATAGTTATGGCATGGCCAAGTAAACACTGGGTACTAAGCTAGTGGTTCTGGACCCAGGGGAGTTTGCCCCCAGAAGGAGGGCTGCCAGTAAGACACATTTTTATTTGCTGACTCTGACATCCTTACCCCAGGAGACGCTATCTAGAGATGTTTCGTCACAGTGGGAGAATGTACCATTGGCATCTAGTGCGTGGAGGCCAGGGCAGTTGCTAAACATTCTGCAAGTCACAAGACAGCACCCCAACAAAGAAGTATGTGGTCCAAACAATCAGTAGGGGCCTGGGGATATAGCTCAGCGGCGCAGCACCTGCCTAGAAAGTGTGAGATTGTTCAATTCCTGGTACCAAAAAAAATCTGTATCTATATCTTTATCTATAGATATATATATCTCAGTAGTACTTAGGCTGAGAGTCTGACCTAAACACTTCTCAACAAACCTGAGTGAGGTGAAAGAAAACAAAAACAGGAAGGAAGCACATTTTCTGAAGCAGGATCATAATGCTGTGGTTCTAAATCTTTTTTGAGACCAGCTTTAAGGCAATTTTCTTATCTCAGAAGGAAGAGTTTAGACCATTATTGCGTTTTAAATAACTGAACAGACTGATACTCAGTAACACAGGCTGGCACCTGGAGGCAAGAAGTGGGACCAAGGAACGCTTGGGAAAGGTCTAAATTGGTCACGAAACCCAGGAGCTTCCAGGACAATACTAAGCCAGCTCCAGAAGAGGCACCAGCGCCCAGACTTATGGGCACAGTGAGGTAGTGGAGAACAGGTGTAGATGACTCCTGACCGTGAAGCTGCAAGTACATAAAAATGAAACGGTACCATGCCTTGGACAGTGATAAGTGGTCACATAGCTAACATGTGTATTGAGCTTGCTGTTCTAATTCTTACATTAGAATTACATTGGCTATTTGCATTTGAAACTGAGTAACATGTACATGGTCGCATAGCTAGTAAGAGGCAGCATGTCCACTGAGGCAGTCTCTGAACCTAGAACAGCCAGGAAACTCAGTCTGGGAAACTGAGACTTCCTCAGTACCCACAGATCTTGATGGGTAGTGGTCTTACACTATAGGAATCAGACCGTCAGCAAAGTGACCCCTGTGTCTTCCCAGCTGCTGTGTGGTCTCCAAGCTGGATCTTTATTAGGAACTTCCAGCACTTAGCTTTGAGAACCCCAACAGACAGCTAAAGGATTAAGACAAGGAACAGGGAGGAGGACAAACCTAGTTTTGTCTATCAGAGCTGACTGCATTTGCCAAGTGTTGGCTTGTCTTCTCCACTGCCTCTGTAGTTCCGCCAGCTTCTGGAGCCCAGGCTGGAGTGCTACGGTGCTTGTAGTACTGCCTTTGCAGTGGCATCTGCTCCAGGGGAGCTGGTGCTCTGTTCGAGAGGTGGCAAAATCAAAGTCAAGGAAACAGGCATCTGCTTAGGGGAAAACCAATCCTCTTGCTCCCAGAAATCTTGGACCCCTTTCAATTTTGTGATCACTTGCTGCAAAATAAATGTTTTGTGTTACAAGAAGACAGAGATAGTATCTCGTCAGCCCCACCAGTTTAGCACTGCCTCTGCCAACCCCTCACTCTACATTTGGCAGGGGAAGGAGTGAGTAGAAAAACAGGACCAGGCTCTGTTTGCAAAGCATTCTCATCAGTCAAAAAACTGCCAGAGTTGTGAATATTAAATAAACCCTGACTCATGGAGACATATACCTTGCTTAGCTTTTTCTGATCGGTGGGGAAACAAAGTTATGTTACTCGAGAAGTGACAGCTCTAACATTCTGCAGACTTCTCAAAACTGCTCTGGCTTTTTCTGAACAAAGAACAATCCACAAAAACGCCCATAGTTTGCAGTGTATAGGAGTCTGTTTACAGGAACACAGACTCAAGCCCTCTCGCCAGTCAGAGGGGACCTGGTGAAGTCATCTATTTAATCACCCTCCAGCTCCAGGTGAGGCTGAGCGGCCCAAAGGTCTTCCGTCAGAGGGTTTAGTGAGAGCGTGGCCCAAGTGTCAGGCCTTTATCCAGAGTTCCCTAAGGGCCAGCTCCACTTTTTCCATTGCAGAATTTATAAGAGGGATTGAAAGAGAGCATAGTGCTGCTTTGCCAGGAACAAAGATTTTCAGTGTATTTCAGTCACTAACCTAAGACAACATAATGTAAGCCAGGCTCCCCTCTCCCCAACGCTAGCCAGTCCTGAAATAAAACAAGTCATCCAAGAACAACAATAGTAAGAGCACAGCCAACACTGACATTGAACTTACTACGTGCAAGACACTGTTCTACTTACAACAGTGAAGTAAGTGGGTACAGATCGAGTATCCCGTATCTGAAATGTTCGGAACCAGGAGTGTCTTGGATTTTGGAATACGAATACATAATGATACATCTTGGAGATGGGACCCGGGTCTAAACACGAAGTTCATTTGCGTTCCCAGTATACCTCGTATGTGTAGCCTTAAGGTAATGTTATAAAATAATTTTAGTGTGTCTATGTTTTGACTGCAACCTGTCATGTGAAGTCAGGTGTGGAATTTTCTACCCGTGGCGTCATGCAGGTACTCTGAAAGCTTCAGGTTTTAGAGCACTTTGGATTTCAGATTTTCAGCTTAGGCACGCTCACCCTGTACTATGGCTACCCACATTGTGCAGAGAGAGGAGCTTTCCCGGTTTCCTCTCATTTTGAAGTAGGTGAGATGCCCACCCTGTTCCTCAGCTTCTCTTTGGATCTTCAGGTTGTCTACCGACGCTGCCCGTGAACAGTCAGCCTTAAAGCAGTGTAAAGCAGCTCTTTCTTTGGTTCCCTTCTTGCTCTTCAAACCTATAACCTCAGCCCACGCCATCTTAAATGAGTGTTAATCACCCTCCACCTCCAGGTGAGGCTGGAGAGCTGTGAAGTTTGTCAGAATAAAAAACGGAGCCACTTATGCCAAACCCTAACAAAACAGAGCTGTGAAGTGGGTAGGTGGGTGGAGACCTCAGGCACATTTGCCTGATAACAGAAACTATCAAAAAAGACGGCCAGAACCACAGCCTTGTACAAAGGCCACTACAATCTTGCATAAAAAAATAGTTATGTCCAGCCACTGCCTTTCCAAGCTTGGATTGATGTCAACCTTGCGATAATTATTGTGGCCAGGGATAATTGTTTCCAAACAACTTCTATAACCTTTCTCATATTACCTTTAAGAACTCTTGCTTTCTTTTGCTTGTGGGTATGCCTGTGTCCCCCCATGGCTCACTGTGGCATGAGTGTCCTGCTGTGCAATCCCTCTGTCACACCCAAATAAACATTTTTCTTTGAAGAACCTCTCTCTGCCACTCTTTTCATGTTGAAAGTGTTTACTTGAATGCTACATGGCAAGGCTTTCTAGTTGTTTTGGAGGCACATTTGCAAGTCTGTCTAGGCCATATCGCATAACAATTAAGTGGGTGGACCCCAGAGCTCAACTGCTTGTGTTTCAGTCTAACTTATCCACCTTGCTGTGTTGGTTTGGGCAAATTACTCAAACTCTCTGAACTTTGGTTTCCTTGTCTTTGAAGTAGAAATAACAATGGTGCCTATTTCTCAGAATATTAAATGAGTGCTTATGGAAAGTATTGGGCACCCTCTGCCTGGCAGTTCGCGGGTGTTACATAAGAACATAAATGTAACACTTCTATTTCATCAAAAATACTAGGTGTCTCAAGGGTAGAGACGCTATCGCATCATTCTATAGGTGACAAGTTAGTGACAAAGAAGCTAAGCATTTGTTGACATGTCTGAGGCTGCTCGAAAAAACGATGAGGAGCCAGTGTGGTGGTGCATTCCTATAATTCCAGCACCTGGGAGGCTGAGGCAGGATATCATGGAGTTTGAGGCCAGTGAGTAGAGTATATAGCAAGACTCTGCTTCAAAAACAAGAAAACAGGGGCTGGGGATATAGCTCAGTGGAATAAGCGCCTGCCTAGCAGGCGCAGAGTCCTGAGTTCAATCCCCAGTACCGCCAAAAAATAAAAAAAAAAAAAAAACAAAAAAAAACAAGAAAACAAGCAAACACAATGGTGTGGGGTATACACAGACACCTGCTAGGAAAACTGCAAAGAACAAGGCAAACACACAGAACCATACAAATACTACATTGTGTTTGATGATATCTTGCATATAGTAGGTATTTAAGAAATGTCTTCTGTAGCTGTATTATACTTGAAAATTAGAAGCAAGTTGACCAATTAAGAAATATGGCAATTTCAGGGCTTCAAAGGCAGAGATAACAGGGGGAAAGAGCAAACCAAAAGGCGATAATCGCTTCCACCTTCTTTGGGCTTTTGGCCCAGTTTTTCCATGAAGCACTTAAATTCAGCACCTTCTGAGCCATGTTGTAGGAAAGCCTTAGTATAGAAATGCACACAGATTCAGGAAGGAGATGACAATGCAAGGCCAAATTTCAAAACCGTGTTAATGCAAAGAGAAGCCAAGGCTGTCCATACTTCTGGTGACAACCTGCTGCAGACAGGCAGCAGAGCTCCAATCCAGAGTCCTAAGATGTTTCCTGTATTAGATAGAGGATGAAATAGCCAGACTTTTGGGTCTGGAAGGGAACCTCAAGGTTATCTGTTGGGAGAGTAGGACCCCAACATCTGAGGGAGAAGAGCAGAGAGCAGCCGACCTTCTCTGAGGTACCCCCCCACACAGGGGCAGAGGACTTGACTGGATAAGCTCAAAGAGCACACACAGTCCCCAAAATCATGGCCTCTGTGGTTGATAAGAAAGAAAATCATTTTGCATTGGCTCAGGATCTTTGGAGCTTAGCTCTTGGCACCCCCACCCTGGTTCTTCCTCCTCAGGGAAGGCATTTGTGAAGAATGTTAAGCACACTATCTCCTCAGGCACAGCCCTTTAATCAAGGTGGAAGGCCTTTGTGTAGGAGCCCAGGAGAGGCCCAGTGCAGGAGGGGCTAATTGGCTCAGTGTGCAGATTTTGACAAATCCGTGAAATGAATACAACAGAGTGGGAAGAGGTGTTGCTGAAAGCAGGTGGGGCTCTGAAAAGGAAGGGGTGTTATATGCACAGGCCCTACTGAGTCTGGGACCTTCACGTAGGTGGGGGTTGCTAACCTCAGCTTGAGTGGCTTGTCACCGGGGAGATCACTGGCTTTGGGGCAAGTTGCCAAAACATGCTAGGCCTTAAGTATAGACAGCAGAAAGTTAAAGGAGACTGTGATCCCATAGAGAAACAGAAGTTCCCCCAGTCCAGGGAGCTGCTATGGTATCTGAAATCTGTTCCTGCACAGGGATCCTGAGAAAACCAATTGTAAAGCTGTTTGCAGTTCCCCACAGTTCAGTGTGAATTCCTTCACCTAAGTCTATTCAGGTGGAAAACACGCTGAAAAACCTCTGGCCAGTTTACAGCTCCCGTGGGAGAAACCTCTAGAGAAAAATCTCTCTCCCTGACACTCCCTTCTTTGAAGAAGCACTCCCTGATGCAGGGGGTCAAGGAACAAATGCTCATTCATGAGGAATGAATTGAAAGAGAGATAATCTCAGATTTAAACTGTTTTCCATCTCGGCCCCCTCATTCAGGTGTTCCCTCCTTCAGGGTACAGCTTTTGTGTGCACCCACCATCTCCCTGCTTGCTTCTCATTTTCTGTCATAGACCATATCTGAACTGTTGTGGGAAGGGGTTCTTAGTCCATTGGGCTGCTATAACAAAATACTTTAGGTTGGGTAATTTTCAAATGGGTTGCTATGGGAAGAGACCCTGGAACTAACTCTTAACTGGGGCAGAGCTGGGAGACTAGGCAAGCTAGTAAACCCAGAGGCTCCCCTCTTGTGGTCTTCTTCTGCAATAGTGTAAAGTCTGGCTCACTTTGCCTCTGAATTCCTACATTAGAACATAATACCCAATGTGATAGGATGCAGTAGGGGTGTCATTGGTAAGTGATGAAGTTGTGAGGGCTCCCCCTCCTGAATGGGATTAGCGTCCTTATAACAGAGGCTCCAGTGAGTCCTTTCACCCTTCCACCATGTAAGGACCCAACAGCAGGCACCATCTTCAAAAAAGAGAGCAGACCTCAGCAGATGCCGAATCTGCTGGCCCCTTCATCTTGGACTTCCCGGTCTCTGGAACTGACAGTAAGACTCTCTTGTCCAAGCTCTAGCCCAGGGTCTCTCTAGCTCCCAGGAGAATGATACTGCTGAGACACAGAGGGAGGCTGAGTAACAGGGAGCTCCCATTTCTTCCAGGACATTTAGTTCCCAGATCCCTCAGGAGCAAATATACAGCAAGCAGGGTATAGGCAAGGGGTATATAACCTGGTCCAGGACCTGATCAAGGTGAAAAGATGAAGCACAGAAGAAGGAACTCTGGAAGCATGGGGCTGACTAAAAGTATGGTGCTGAAAAAGATGGGAGTCGGGTATGGTAGGATTTCCCTTTTAATAGCTCTTAGCACTGATGCTGTTTGTAAATACTTTTAACTAACCAACAGAAGAGGAAATCCTTGGTTAGGCAGTATAAAAGAAAGGACACAGACCCGTGTGATGTCTTTGTCTTTTTATGTTTGTACTTGTTTATTTTGTTTGAAAGCATTTACTGTATAATGGTTACCACTGTCAAGGTTATCTAATGCTTCCAGTAGTCTTAATTGATGTTATTCATGGATAAACAAATAATGTAGCTAATGGACAGTACACTCATTTTTACAAAACTTTTCTGATGGTGGTGATAAAATTATAATATTAGTCAATTTTTTATTGCTCATGTTCTTGTTATATATATTAGTAAAAATAAATTATTTTCTTTTTGATTATTATTGGGCCTATACTTCATATGCATTATTTCATCTAACCTTCAGAACAATTATAGACAAATACCGTTTCAGTTGAAAAAATCGAAGTATAATGCCTGTTAAATAATGTGTCCAAGACACAAGTTAGTTTTCAATACCATTCTTTGTTTCTCATCTAAGAAATGTTCACAGTGGATAATGAACTATAGTTATCCAAATGAAACTGAGAAGAATAGGACCAATCCTCTGTGGAGTGCCTGTTATGTTTTAGGCGCTATACGAAGTATGTTATGTACCTTAACTCCTCAAAACACCCTGGCAAATTACTGTATATTTGTCCTTGTTTTACTGATGAGGAAATGCAAATTCTTACAGCAAACAATGGAACCAATCATAAAATCTGTTACCTCCAGAGGACTGGTGAGGTCAGATCTGCCTTAGGTGTTAGATATGCTGAGTGGACTCAAATCCTTTAAGCAGTAGCTAAGACATTACATAAAACTGTTGTTGGTCCAACCTGCACTAGAGCTGTTGAAGTAACCAGGTTATGCTTCAACAATGCCAGTACCTTAGAATCCTTGAAATAATGTAGCTCATTTTTCCTCTTGAGGAAGAAGAAGGGAAATCCTACCATAGAAACTAAGAGGTTGGCGCAAGTCCACACAGCAGACAGGAGGATAATGAGTGAGCTGGGAATAAATTATGCTGGACAGGTTTCCCAATTCTCAGCTCACTGCTTTTTCTATGAGGCCATCCATCCTCAAGTAACTCACTCGCTGGCTGTCTACCCTTTGCAAATATCCCCAAATCCTTGCCATTCTTTTACAGGTCCTTTGCTTTCTTTCATATTTCAGACAGGGGCTGCTTTGCTGTACATAACTGAGTGACAAGGAAGGTGGCATTGGTATCTGCTCAGCCCCAGGCTTGGTTAGAAAACCGTCCTTTTCTTTTTGTAAAATGATCTGCACATTCTTCACTAGTGCAAAGAAGATGTGGAAAGTCATTTTCTCCTGACCTGATGTATGGGTAAATTAATCTAGCATTACAAACCCGTAACAGAGTTAGGTGATCTGTGTGTAATAGGTTTAGGCAGTGAGTCTCCAGAGCTTAGCCTGTTCAGCATAAAAAAGGCCATAGAAATCCCTCTCCCCGTGAAATCCTCCTGCACGCAGTTCAGGAAATGTACAAGACAGTGAGGATGCAGTCAACCTATTGGAATTTCTTTTTGAAAAAAGAAATAAATTGCAGAAGAAAACTGTCGATTGTCAGCTTCAAGCCTTGTTATGAGGTTAGTCATTAGATGCAAAATCTCAAAGGCTTGGGGGAGGATCAGGTCATTTAATAACCTGTCAATATTAAGTTACATCACAAATAATCAGAATTTCCTGCATATTTAATGGGAACTTTTGTTGTATAAATTTGGAAATCATCCAAATGCAGACAAGTAACTTGGTTGTTGTTTAGCCCTCTGGGTTCAACTTATTGTGAGGGTTTAGCTGTTGTTATGAACTTTGTTACTTCAGTAGAGAGTGAAAAGAAAGACCATAAGCCAATTAACTTATGGTCACTTTTGCTTCCTTTTTTCAATTTTGAGTTGGTTAATGCTTTTCTTATATAAATTAGATCAAATAAAATCCAAAGCCATGACTAAGAACAAAAGGTGAAATTGCTGTTTAGTCTGCAAACCTTTAGCAGATTCAGTTTGGTGATAATTAACTGTTACCACACTTACAGATACTAAATGGGATACTTTCTGACACTGGCCACATCTTTCAGATCATTTCTAGACCTAGAATATTCTAACAACTCATAACACCAATTTGAGTCATCATCAAATTCCATACAATAAGATACGAGTTTCTATCAGTTAAGGGGAATCTATAATTAAAGTTCCACAAGCCATAGGATCCAATACAAATGTAAAGATTGCTAAGATTATGACCCAAAGAATAAAGTCCCAAGTTCTTACAATTCAAACACAAATTAACTAAGATTTCGGCTGCAATCTGCCTACCAACTGCATCTGCCACTGCTCTTCTGTACCAAATGGTTTGCTCCAATCACAGGGCCACTTGCATCCCAAGCCTCCCATCTGTGATCCTACATTTCCTCTGTGGCTCCCAACTCCTCCTTGGGCATGGTCATAGTCCCTATTTCTCTGTTTTTAAGTCTTTCCAAGCCTCTGGGCTTAGGCTAAATCTTTATTTTTTTGAAACGTTTCTTCACCCACTTAATTAGACTTTTTTCCTTTTTTTTTGAGATAAGGTCTCACTATGTAGCCCAAGCTGGCCATGAACTCAGGGTGATGCTCCTATGTCAGCCTTGTTAGTGCTGGGATTACAGGTATGCGCCACCACACCTGGCCAGAAGGGCTCCCCGCCAAATCCCCCCATCTTTTTGTGACAGGGTTTTACTATGCAGTTCAGGTTGGCCTTGACCTCACATTGTAGCCCAGGCTGGCCTTGAATTTGCAGCAATCCTTCTGCCTCAGCCTCCTGGGTGCTGGGATTACAGGCATGCACCACCATGCTTGACCTGGAAGTTATTTTTGAAGCTACCATTTGCTGAGGAATTGGACCCATGTTGTCTCACTTGAGGCTTGAAAGGCAGGTTGGTAGAGTTTGAATCTTGACTGGCTCCTAAGGCCTATGTGTTGCAGGCTTGGTAGTCAGCCTATGCCACTATCAGGAGGTTGTAGAACCTTTAGCAGGCAGGCCTGGAAGAAGGAAGTTAGTCATTACAGTTGTATCTTTAATGGGGATCACAGGAACATACCCCTTCTTGTTTCTCCTTTTTCTTCCTGATTATCACAAGGTGAACAGGCCATTTCTGCCATATACTCCTGCCATACTCCTGTCCTGTGCTACCAGGCCCGAAGCTCAGGGCTAAGGAACCATGGACTGTGACCTTTGAAACCATGTACTGAAACAAGCCTTTTCTTTTACCAACTTGATTATTCCTAGTATTTTGTCACAGTGATGAGAAACTGACTAATACAAACGTATGATCTTCATACTAATTTTTGTTGTTTTTGGATAAGTAACTCATTTATATGGCTCAAAAATCAATTTTTTTGCAAAACTATAAATTAAAAAGTACCAATACTTGTTTCAGTTAGCCCTGTGATCTACCTTCTGCCATAGGTAATCATTTTTAAAGATATTCTTCGTATCCTTCCAAGGGTTCTTTATGTAAAGGATTAGCAAATCCAAATATATATTCTTTACTTATCCCTCTTACAAAAATGGAACATAGTACTATATACATTATCTTGCATCTACATCTTTCTTCCTTCTCCCTCCTTCCTTCCTTTCTTTTTCTTTTGTCTTTTTTTGAGACAGGGTCTTGCTATGCAGTTCAGGCTGGCCTTGAACTCACTTTGTAGCCCAGGCTGACCTCAGACTCCCAGCAATCCTCCTGCCTCAGCCTCCCGAGTGCTGAGACTGCAGACGTGCACATCTGGCATAAATTAGGGGGTTTTTTTTGGTACCAGGAATTGAACTCAGGACCTTGCACTTGCCAGGCAGGCACTGTGCCACTGAGCTATATCACTGAGCCTTCTTTTTCCTTTTTTCTCCATTTAAAAACATATCCTAGAGTACTTTCTGTAGCAGTTTTCTGACATCTTTTTTCAGCTACAGTTTTCCATTGTGTGGGTGGATATCATTCACATTTAGAAACTCATCTGTAATTGACAAATAATTGTGTATATTTATAGGCTACAATATGATGTTTTGATCTACATATACACTGTAGAGAGATTTAATCAAGCTAATTAACATGTCTATCACCTCCCAACTTATAATTTTTTATTTTTTTGGTTTGGAGAATGTTAAAAATTCTGTTCTTTTAAAATTCATCATTTATAATTACACATATTTATAGGGTATAAAATAGATGTATATCTTGTATATTTATCAAATTATGGTATCTTTATTGTTTTTGTGGTGAGAACATTCCCCCTTCTAACTATCCTGAAATATACACCTTATTGTTAATTACAGTCATCCAGTGTGCAATAGAACACCTGAACTTATTTCCCTGATTTGTGACTGTGCTGCTTGGCATCCTTTTGCACAGCCTCCTTATCTTCCCTTCCCCAGTCTCTGGTAACTATGGTTCTCCTCTCTTCTTTGAGATCAGCTTTATTTAGATTCCATGATGACTGAGGTCATGTGGTGTTTGTCTCTCTGTGCCTGGCTTAGAAAAATCTGTTCTTTGGAAAATTTTGAAATACACAACACATTGTTATTAACATGGTTAGCAGGCAGTGCAAAAGATCAGTGGGACTCACACATCCTAACTGGAACCTTTTATCCCTTTAACAACATCTTTTCTTTCCCCTCTCTCTCTTTCACCCTCACCCAGCATCTGGTGATCACTTTCCTATTGTTTTTTATGAGATTGGTTTTTTCAGACATATCAATAAGATCATGTCGTATTTGTTTTTATTTCCCTGGTATATTTCACTTAGCATAATGACCTCCAGCTCTAGCCATGTGATTGGGAACGACAGGATCTCTCTCTCTCCCCTCCCTTCCTTCCCTCCCCCTTCCTTCCTTCCTTCCTTCATTTGTTCATTCGTTCATTCGTTCATTCCTTCCTTCTTTCTTGGTGGTACTGTATCCTACTGTGCACATATTCCACATTTTCTTACCTACTCATCCACTGATGGACATTTACTGTATGTTGCTTCCATATCTTGATGTTTTTGAGTAATGCTAAAACAATTATGGAGTACAGGTATCTCTTCAACATACTAAGTCCAAACCCTTTCCAATCCCAGAAGTGGAATTGCTGGATCATATGATATTTCTATTTTTGTTTTTTGAGGAACCTTCTCACTGTTTTTCATAATGGCTGTATTAATTTACTTTCCCTCCAAGAGCACCAACAGAGCACAAGATTCCCTTTTCTTCATATTCTTGCCAATATTGTTGTTATTTATCTTTTTAGTAGCAGGCATTCTAACATGTAATTGGTATCTCATTGATTTTAATTTACATTCTCTGATAAGATGTTAAAACTCTGTGCAGAAATCTGTTGGCCATTCACATATTGTAAGAAATTTCTGTTCAAATTCTTTGCTTACTTTAAAATCATTGTTTGTTTTGAGTTGAGTTCCTATATATGTTGTGTATTAGCCTCTTATCAGTTCTATGGTTTGTAGATATTTTCTCCCAGTCTATAGGTTTTCTTTTCACTCTGTTACTTCCTTTGCTGTGCAGACACGTTTTGGTTTCATGCAATTCCATTTGTTAATCTTTGCTTTTGTTGCCTATATTTTTTGAATACTATCCAATAAATCAATGCCCAGACCAAATCTTGGAGGCTTCCTCTTGTTTTCTTGTAGTAGCTTTATATTTTCAGTCTTACTTTTCAATCTTTTATTCACTTTGAGGTGATTTTGGCATATGGTGTGAGGTAAGAGTTCAATTTTGTTCTTCTGCCTGAGAGTATCCAGTTTCCCCAACACCATTTATTGAAGAGACTGTTGTTTCCCTATTGTATGTTCTTGGCACCTTTGTTGCAAATCAATTGACCATAAATGCCTGCGTTTATTTCTAGGCTTTCCATCCTGTTCCATTGGTCAATGGTCTGTTTTTATGCCAGTGCCATGTGGTTCTGATTACAATAGCTTTAATATATTTTGAAACCAGGGTGTGTGATGTCTTTGTTTGTTCTTTTTGCTTGATTCTTTTGGTTACATAGGGATTTTTCTAGTTCTGTATGAATGATAGGATTTCTCTCTATTTCTCTGAAAATTAACATTGGAAGTTTGAGTTGAATTACATTAAACCTATAGAATGTTTTGCATAGTATGTCAATTTTAACATTAATCCTTCTAGTCCATGAACATGGAATATCTATTTGTGTCTTCTTTAATTTTCTTCATTAATGTTTAATGGCTTTTACCACACAGGTCTTTGCTCTGGTTAAATTTACTCTGAATTATTTTATTTCTTATTTTTTGATGCTATTATACATGCAATTTTCTTAATATCTTTTCCTGGTGGCTTATTGTTAGTGTACAGAAATGATGCTTATTTTTATACATTAATTTTATAATCTCCAGTCTTACTAAATTTATCAGTTCTAACAGTCTTTTTTTGGTGGCATCTTGAGAGTTTTCTATATATAAGATCATTCCATTAGTGAACAGAGATAATTTCACTTCTTTTCCTACATTTTCTCCCCTCTCTTTTCTTTTCCTTTCCTTCCTTCTTTCTTTTTTTCCTTCCTTCCTCCTTCCAATCTCCCCTCCATTCTTCTCTGGTTCTACTCTTTCACATTTTTCTGGCCAATTCCTTCTACCATTTTAAGATTTCTTTTGGGAGGCCTTTTTCTGGCAAGAATTTCTCAAACTCCAGACAGGATTAAATTAAAGGCAATGGCCGGGAGTGGTGGTGCATGCCTGTGATCTCAGCACTAGGGAGCTTGAGGCAGGAGGATCACTGTGAGTTTGAGGCCAGCCTGGGCTACAAAGTGAGTTCAAGGCCAGCCTGAACAGCACAGCAAGACCCTGTCTCCAAAAAAAAAAAAAAAAAAAAAAAGACAGGGAATATTATCGAAAAACATATGATTACATCTCAGGCTTTAATGTGAGTAGGCATAGTGATGTTTAGATGGCACTGTGAAGTAGGTGGGGAGGGTAGGAGGTGTGGCCAAAGCCACAACTTAGTTCCAAGAGAGGCTAGTTTCTGTGGCAGAGCTGCTGTTCTTAGAGGATGGCTGGGATTCCAAGAGCGCCCAGAGGGGGCGGGGCTCAAGAACTTACATGTACACGCGTTTCAGTTAAACCTTTTATATTTATGAAAGGTTTTATTTTCCGGATGAAAAATCATTTACTATACCCGTGAATAACATATGGACTGTGTGTCTGAATAAGTTAAAAAATAAAAGAACAATGGAGAACAAACCAGAATTAGGTTTTGTTTTTGGCCTCTCCTATACTGATTTTTCTTTGCAAGTGCTTTCACCAAGACCCTGGGTGGAGCTAGAGCAGGAAAGGTAGAATGGTGTATTTCTCTTGAAGTTCAGTACTGAATACGAATTTCAAGTGTCATTAGGGCTTCTTTTGTAGTTAGATAAATAATGAGTAATAATGATCATGATAAAGAGAATGAACTGCTAATAATAATTACGTAGTTCTACAGAAGTTACAATCCTAGGGTGCTCACCGTGTGACCCGTGATTTCAAAGTATCGTATTTGTACTCCACGACATTTCTGTTCGGAACCACTGAAGTCCAGTGAGATCAAATAGGTTGGGGCCGGTCCAAGGGACAAGTTGGAGAGACTGCGGGGCCAAAGAACAAACTGGGTTCACCAACCACGCGGCGCCTGTCCCAGGCTGCGGAGACTGCTACCTGTTAGCGGCTCAGGGACGACGGGCGGGGGCGGGGGCATCGCGGACTGCGGGGACAGCGGGAGCGGCTGGCGTGGGAGGCGGGCATCGGCATCGGCATCGGGACCGTCGCCAGGTGGGAGCCGGGAGCTGAAACGGAGAGGTAGGAGGCGGGGCGGGGCGTGGACGGGAACACCAGGAAAGTGCGGAAGGTTTGTGTACTAGCCCAAGGTGCCGCCTCTCCCTGGAAAGTACAGTAAAGTGAGGGGAAAGTGAGTGTGGACGTTCTGCATATCTCCGCGGCTGCTAAGGCAGCTCGTCCCCACCCGTCCTACATGGAAGCAGCGCCTCGGATGTGCTCGCCCGGAGTGGCGTCGCGCTACCTCAAGCAGACAGGGGACGAGGCGCAGCTCTCGCGCCCTAGGGCGCCCCTCCTCCCCCTGAGCCTTGGTACGGCCCGTCCCCAGCCGCTGATCTGGCAGGCTGCGCGCGCACCCTGCGGCGGGACGCGGGCCGGCAAGGAGCGCGGCCTCCGCAGCCCGCCCGCCCCCGTCTGTGGCCGGCTCGCTCTCCGGAGTCTCGCGCGCTCCTCACCAGCCCCTCACAAGCCTGGCGCCCGCCTGCTCGCGCGTCCCCGCGCCTGGAGGGGAGGAGCGCGGCCGCGGGGGCACGCCCAGCGACTCCGCCCCCTACCCCTCCCCTGAGCCCGGGCGCCGGGCTAGCGCGGCTCTGTGCAAGGAGACGCGGGACCCAGCGCCCGCCCAGCGCCCCCTCCCCGGCGCGCCAGGCGCCGCGCCCTCCCGCCGCCGGCCCGGTGCATGGAGGGGCCCGTTCGGATCGCCGCCGCCGCCGCCCGCGCGCGGGGGATGACCTGGGGGTGGCTTTCGGAGCCGGCTGCCGCGCAGGAGGTCTGGGGGCTTAGCCGGCCCGCCGAGAGGTGCGGGGCGGGGGTCCCGCGGCACGGGCGGAGAGGGGCGGCCGCGGCAGACGGGCTTTGGTAGCGGTCCGGGGAGGCTGCCCGAGGGCGCGGGTGGGAAGGGAGCCTCGGCTCCGCGCCCTCAGTGGGCGCTGGGAGCCACCTCGTGGGAGGAGGCGGGGTGAGGTGTCAGTGACGCGGTGGAATCCGCTTGGAGGATGATCCGCCGGGGCAGGTGGGATGCGGGGCGCGGGGGCGCCAGCGGGTTTTCCCAAGGGAGCGGGTCCGTCGCCCCTCTGGTCCCCGCGGAGTGCCCGCGAGAGACAGTGATTTATGTGTACGGAGAAGCAGGAGAAATTTCCTGCACAATGTATCTTTCTCTGCCTTCACAGACTCAGTGACTTCCCAGCCCCAGGGAGTGTATTTTGCCTTCTCTTCTGTAAAGCTTTCTGTGGATTTCATTATCATTTGCAAAATACATTACAGCTCGCTATTTATTTCAGTCTGCAGCTTCCAGACCTTTGTTGCTTTCTCTCCACATCTAGGAATTCGAGTAATAAATCACTGAGGGGGACGGATCGACTCCCTTGCCCTTCCCTGCATTGTTCTCCCCGGCCCCGCCAAATCAGGTGGAAGGTCTCCGAAAGGAGCTCTCCCACGGGATGCCTGGCTTTCCCGGTGGGGACGACAGAGGGTGGCAGGTGCTCCGAGGGCAGGCGGCGGGATCTGGAATTTAGGGAACTTCGTGAACAGAAAGTCAGTCTTTGTGCCCTGAATCGAACACCTTGAAAAACAGGAGGTTGAACTAAAAAACGTAATGCGAGATTTACTCAGGCCAATGGCAGGAAAGATGAAAGAAGCCAAGTTGGTTAATTCTGATTCCATGTTTCACTGATAGCATGACCCTTAGATTCCCAACTGACATTTGACACACCTAATGAACACTCTGCCAGGACAAGTGGGGAGGGGACTACAGAGCACACAGTTTTAATTTTAGACCACCTATTACATTGTATAGCTCTTCCCACCCCCCAATAGTCTATTTTTATATGGAAATGTTGGGTGCGGTAATGTTGGGATAAGATTATAGAAAACCTTCAGAAAATTTCTGGAGATTTAAAATTAGTGCTTAACTAGAAAGAATTTTTAGGAACCCAGAGAGGCACCAAATACTGTAGTCTCTGTTAAGCACATGTTGAAATAAACTGCCACATACTTTAAGTTATATGAGAAGGATGGAGAAAACCTGTTTCATTTTGTAAAGACGTGCCCTGGGTGTATGTTTGGCATCGTGTAGAGCAGAGACATTTATATTTCTATAAAACACACGCACACAAATGTATATTGTTTAACTTTCATGCAAAAACTCGGATATAGTATTTGGGAAATCTGTCTTTGTTTGAATAGTTTAGTCAACCAGGAAAATCAGTTAGTAGAGGTACTGTGCTATTGTTTGTGTAGTAACTCACTTGGGATGCTTTGATTGATGGCTATGGTTCTCATCAACCTCCTCTTCCCTGCAAAGTACTTAAACAGCTCTGACTCTCAAGTGGGAAGTACAAAGAACCCTTAGGACTTGGAGCATACTGATTCAGCTTGTGTAGGTTGCCTTGTGAATCTGTCTTGTGCTTTGCCTTCTTTGCAGGTGGTTTGACTTTTCATAAAAGGAATTAAGGTCATTTTAAGATAGGGCTCCCCCAACCCCTTTCTCAAGATATAGACATAGGCTGTGTGTAGGAAAAGGAATTTCTGTCATAGGGATTTCCTTTACAGAGGTCAGGTAAAAATTAATAGCTAGTTCTTGTGCTTTCTGGTGTTTTTTCCACTTTGTCTGCATACTTTCATGGCTTCCTAGACAATTTTATTTCTGATTTTGTTAAAGTATAAACTGGAGTGAAAGTTTATTCCTCCAAGATGCTTCTTTTGTGAACATGAAGCTTAAAAATTGGTGATTGTAAGTAAAGGAAGTGATTTCACAAATTAAAAACTCTCAGTGACATTAGGGAGGGGATAGGAAATTTAAAATAATGAACTGGAAATTTGTTTTAATGTGTAATTATATTAGCTCACACCCTATAATCAGCACGCATACTGTGTAGAACAGATAGGACAACACGTTAGAAGTGCGAGTGAATTGCCTACCAGATAGTCTTTAGATAAATGATCTTACTACTTAATACAGACTACTTAAATTACAAACATAATTTGGAAGCTGGTTGCTCAGTGTAGGACTTTCTTTTGTAGTGTTATTTTGTTTAGCACTCTTCCAAAGAAATTTTATTAACTTGTATGGAATTAGAAAATATTCCATTGTTTTTATTTAACTTTTTACATTGTACATAAAAGTTCGATGTGATATATTTTTGTTGTGTATTTTTCATGAGTTCACTAATTCACAAGAGAGTAGATAGGAGGGCTTTACTTGACTTTCTATGAAAATAAGAGATGGTATAGAGAGTATACTGAATGTCACTTTTAAAATACTGGGTTACGATGAAATGAAAACCTGGTTTGTTTGGTTTATTTTTAATCCTTCACGTTTTCTCCCATTGTTAGTGCTCTTTCACCTATTGTCAGGTTTAAAACATACAGTATCATTGTCATCTGTTCCCTGAATAATGGTCCTGAGGTGATATTATTAATGTGGCTTTTTAAAATCAAACTAATTATACTTGCCTAAAAGAGCCACATGTGTGTGATTCTAGCTGCCTGGTGCCTTTTGAGAGCCCTGGAGACAAGCTAGTGAATAGAGCTGAAAATTCATTCTGTATTTGATTAAATGGAACAGACTCACTGCTCCTTACCCCAGCAGGGGCTATGAGATCTCTTGATCCCTGAAGCGGCTCCAAGACCCTGGGAATTCCATTAGCGAGCACCTGAGGAATTTCTGCCCTGCAGTGCCTTTTTTGTATGTGGTGATGTGTGTGTGTATGCGTTGTGTTTGTGCGTGTGTGCGTGCGTGCGTGCGTGCGTGCGTGTGTGTGTGTGTGTGTGTGTGTCTAGGAAGTGAAGCAGAGTGGTGATTGGGGGGACATGGGGGGGCGGGGAGAAGGCTGGTTTGGAAGGCTCCATATGTTAGCAGATCTGAAATCAAGGCATGACTTAATAGCTTATCTTGTAAGAGAAGAGCCCAACCCAAAGGCACATTGCTAGTGGAGACTTAATTATAAGCAGGATTGTGGTGATGTGTTTTTAGCACTGAAGTGAACCTGAGTATCAGTACAGAAAGGCGCTTCTCTGCTTTTCCCTCCATAACATAAGCATATACACGTTGCAGACCTGGTAAGTTTTCTTTGAATGATCTTTTGATAAATACATAAAATTGTGTTGCAGTTTGGTCTTGCCTATAAGAGCTGATGTATTGTGTAATAACTCTTAAACTTTGAGGGCAAAGTCAGACGTTTGCAGAGATGAAATGTTTATGTGAAAGGGCATATTTTAGTTTATTTTTTGTTTTGATAAGATTTTATTGTGTTTTTGTTACATTATTGTTGCATAATTTAAATTCCTTTAGTGTATACCTCTCTTCAGTTGGCTTGTAATTCTATCAGATATCTAGTATTTTGGAAGGATTGCTTTGTAGACATATTAGCAACTCCACCAAGATAAAAAACATGCTGTAAAATCTTTAAAGTAAAAATTTTGAGAAATATTAACATATTTTCTATTCCCCATCCCTCTCCCCTTCCCCCAAATAGTTTTTGGAAACATTTTTTCAGAGTATTACCCCATTTATTTCTTGGGTACTTTTCAAGGAGACCAGTTCTGAATGGTATGGTGGTATAGTTAATTAATTTTCATCTGAGAATGTAGAGTCCAGGGCTAATAGTTTCCAACTAATGCATAAAGCAGTAACATATTTGATATAATTTTTTGCCGACTAAAATCATGTTGTATGTACTGCACAGTTCTTTTCATCTTATTCTCATGTCCTGTACTCAATTTTCCTCACAATTCAATGTGTTTAGGAAAAAGAAGCCTTTTTGAAAGAATCTGTTTAATTTTTTCCATCTTAATCCTCGGCATGCTTCCTACTAGTATAGCCACATTGAAAAGACTGTCCGCTGAACCAAGTAAACAGTGAGGTTGGTGCCTGTCTTGGTTCACCCGTTAGTGTGTGCTATGGCTAGCTATGATTGGAATAAGAAAAGGACTCTCTAGAATGTTTTATTCTACTTTATATCAGTCGGAATGTAAGTAGGAACTTAAATTCTTGGGAGCCAGTGGTTTGCCTCTTAAAAGAGGAACCACATATGTGCTGGTTATATGACTCACTTAGGTTACACAGTCTGCTCATGTTTTGTTACTTGGATCTGTGCGATTGATTTTATTTTTGTATTACTGTAATACAAACAGAAAACTAAGAAGTTGATATAGAGCTTGCTTATAGACCCTCTCACCTCTTGTTATTTGTTTGAACTTGGGCAATGACCTTGACCTAGCCTTAGGTTCTTTGTCTGTAAAATGGGGATGAAGTCAACAGTATCTCTTCCATGGTGATGGGGATTCAATCAGATAATGAAACTAAAACATTTGGCAAATAGTGAAGCCTTAATAAATGTTAGCTGCTGTTATCTGTATGAACTCCTTTGTCTGTTAGTGTGCTACTTTGATTCTGACGCAGTTACTTTGAAGTGCTAAATAATGAGGAATTCTTGAAAGTTAGTAACAGTACGTAACTGTTGTAGTCTTGGTATGTTAAAATTTTCTTAAATTTCTAGTTGAAACAAGAAGGTACTTGGAAGCAATGTGTTGCATTTTTTTCCCAATCGAGGAAAAATATAACGGTATATGTATATAAGTATACAGCTAGTATACCCAAAGTGAACAGCCAAATGAATTGTTCTATATACGTACATCTGTGTTGAGCATTGTCTGGTCAGCTAGCATTTCTTTCACATCTGAAGGCTCCGTGGTGCCCTTTCTCAGTCCTCGCTCTCCCTTGCAGTTGATGACTATTCTGACCAGTCTTACTGTAGATTATAAATTTTCCCTGTTCTTGAACTTTATGAAAATGGACTCATACGCTGTGCACACCCATGTCTGCTTTCCTGCACCTCTCATTATACCTGTGAGATTACTCTGTTGTAAATAGTACTAATTCATGGTTTTACATTATTATGGAGTTCTTTGTGTGTTTTGAAATTTGTAGTACTTCATTTTACTGGCACATTGGGTGAAAAAAGAAACTAACAACATTTCTTTCTGATTTATTAGGAAATCAGATTCTAGTGGGTATCTTAGAAAAATAGTCATAACTTCATCTCTGCACATAACACTGAGTTGAAGGTAATATGATTACCTTCACTCACAATTCTGTAAGTCAGATCCTCTAATAACTGCGTTCATTTCTTTGTTGTTTGTTTTCAGGAGAGAAAGGAGGGAGACTCAAAATAGGGAATCAGAAACATTTAAGGCAGCTTATACATACCCTATGCAGTTCTTAGAATTGGCAGAAGTAGCTACCAGTCCAACATTAGCATAATATTTTTGAGTTAAACATGAAATAGTGTAATTTTTAAAAAGCCTACTCCCCCTCTGAAAAAAAGTGGAGCTAGGGTTTTGTATTCCAAGAAGATTTTGAAGAATGGGCCACATACTTACATCAAGAAGAAGAGTTTTGGTGACTAACTTAATAGGAACAATTGCTGTTGGACTGTGTCTTGCACTTTCTAGAACTGCTGTTTGTGTTGTTGGAATTTCCCAATATGCTAAATAGTATTTATTTCACAACCAGTGAGACAAGAATACAAAATGATATAGATGAATCAGCAATGTCTTTCTTTCTCCTCACATTTTGGAGGGGGACTGTTGTTTGTGATTAATAGCTTGTTTTTCTCTTATTGGAAATGTTGGTGAAGGATTTTCCTGGTGTTCTGCTTGGACACTGGCCATTTTTCTCTCAGGAGACATTGTATTTTTCAGCACTTGTAAATGTATTAAATTTTAGTATTTGTTCATAGCTCCATGGCAGAGGTCTTTTTTCACAGATAGCATGTGCAGGGATGGGTGCCCCTAGACTCCAGAGGTGCGTATGATTTCCCTTTCTTCTTAACTCAGACCACTAGTGCTCAGGAGGTCACTGGGATGGGGGAGTTGAAATAGTGATATGTGTAATATATGATATAGTTCATCTTTTGTTCAATAAGGGCACTCAGAGATGCAGATTATGTTCCATAAGAAAGAATAACTATCTAACAAATAGAGCCTAGTCATGGAAGGACATGGTGAAGGGCATAAGCTCCTTATTACCAGATATACTCTAGTGGTGTTTGCAAAGGATAGCATGGAAAGAAGCTCTTCCATGGGTGATTGGACCAAATGACCTCAAAAGGCCTTTGTAAAAGTACTGAAGTTCTGTGAAATGGGCTTTTGTGGTATAGAGAGGTTACATACCTAACATATACACAGTTCTGGAGGGAGAAGATGTGTCCAAGTTCCAAATAACCATTTGGAAAATATGTTTTTCCAGGCTAGTCCCGCTTTAAAGTTGGGGACTACCACTATTTATGCAGCCTTTAGTTTGTCACTGACAGTAAAATGTCAGATACTCTTTCTTAAAGAGAAAACAGGGATTTTCTAACATTCTAGATTGATCAATATCCAACACGGTAATACTTTAGAAGGTATAACTTCTATGACCTTTTTGATACACAGGACCAGAACACTGAGAATGTACTTGGGGCCGTGCGTTGCTCCACTGTATTCATTCCTACAGCAAATTAGATGTAAGGCGAAAATTAGCAAATGCCCCTTTTGTCTCTCCTTTGCTCAAATTTATCTAAACTTGACTTTCAAATGAGAGAAATAACTCATGTTAGGAAAGAAAGGCTTGCATCAGTTACTTTCCCAAGCAACAAAACTATTCAGGATCTTTCTGGGATCCATACATATTTTACTAATTTCTGTTTTAGAATGCGGGAGAATATATTGCTCTTTTATTATTTATGTTTGTTGATACTAGAGGTGTCCTTTCCATCCTCCCAAAACTTGTAAGTGGGCCTTTGTTATCTTTTCTGTGTTACCATTATCTTTCCCTTCTACCAACATTTTCAAGAATTTGGAAAGGAGAAGAGATTCACAATGTGAGAGGAAAAATACCTTTGTGACCCCTGCTTAAACTGTAACTCTTCCCCTGTCTCCAGTCTTGGTTTCCCCTCCTCCAAAATCAACCATTTTCCTATATTTTGTCACAGTAATCATATTTCTCAAACGTAAATCTGCTTATGTGTCTGCTCTCCTGGAAAATCCTTCCAAGTCCCTCAATTGCTTTCTTTTTTTTTTTTGGCAGTACTGGGGATCGAACTCAGGACCCTGCTAGGCTGGCGCTTATTCCACTGAGCTATATCCCCAGCCCCCTCCTCAATTGCTTTCTTATTAAAGTATAGGTCTTTACTAGTGTGTACAAGGTTAATTACCTACCTGGTGCTTGTGTTATTCCTAGCTATTTTGAATTCCTTGCATATATCATACTTTGATATTTCTCTCTTGCAGGCTGGGAACACAACTCTCATGGTACTGAAGTGATGGCTTAATTGCATACATATACATCAAATCCTTATTTTTCAAAGACAGAGATGTCATGTGCCCCCGTCACCTTACTTACCGTTTTCTTGTGCTCTGCCTACTAATAACCTAACATTGAGATGTCCTGGACAGTATTGATGTTCATTTGAATTTTGGGTGGGTGATGTTCAAGTGTGAATTCTGATCCTGGAGTAAAACCTAAGATTTACTTCCATAATCAGTTTCCAAATAGTATTGGTGAGCCGGGTGGAGCATATGGAATAGCAAGATGCTAAGCCATCTTCTCTAGATCTGTGAATGATTTGAACCCACAATTCTGCTTTTAAAAATCCAGTGAAATGACTTTCAGTTTCGAATTCAGGGAGAGACACCACAGCTTCACAAAATGAAGATTATAAAATGCTTTGGCCAACAACAACAAGAAGAAATGTTGAAGGGACCAGGACACTGTCACATTGTTATTGGAATGCTTCCCAAATATTTTGAATATTTTAATAAGTTGATGTACTTAAAATGTATATATTTTTTCTGTACAATGTCATTGGTGCCTAGAGAGCTGATACCATGTTTTCTCTGTGTTACAAATGCTCTGTATTATGGTGTCCTCCTGGATGTATAGATACCAAGAAGTACATTCTGATTTCTGTCTCTTGCCAGGGAAATTTCCGACAGTTACTGGCTTTTTATGGTATAAGAATAAAAGTAATTAGTATTCGCTGTTTTACTATAATATGATATCCTTTCCCTGAGTAATGATACACATTGCTTGGTTGGAGGTAAAATTGGCAAGGGCAGCAAATGTTTAATGGATAAAGCACTGCTATTATCAGGCCATGAAATTACTGTAGTGACATTAGAGCTTGGCAGACAAATAGCATCCCAAGCTGGGGATGAGACATTTTTCCTGCCCATTTATTTTGGCTTCTTTTCCTGGTTTTTGCCTCAGGGCGTATGTCTAACAAAATAACAACACAGTGAGTAACAGCAGGAAGAATTAGGGAGTGAACAGTTCTAGCTTGGTCAGGCATAGTGCATATCACCTACTTTCAGTAATTCAGACTGTTGCTCTCTTGGTAGGGAGTCTGAAAGCACAAAAGTATGAAAAATCCTCAGTTATAAAATGGGGATAAGCCTCACTTACTTGGCTTGATATTACGTCATAGCTCACATTGTGTAGTGATTGGCTTGTAGAGTGGTGGTGTGAAAGTGAAGACGTGGTTACATAAGTGATTTTGAGATGTTGCCATGACTTAGTGACAACTAATATATTAGGATGTCAGTTTGGTGTCCTAGCATCTGAGTTCCAGTAGACTTTGAGACTAGCAGGTCCTGAAGAGGTATTTTAATAGTACTTAGTAACTGTTGAGTAGAACTACCCTGAAGTCTTACTACTCTGCTGTGTCCATGGTTTACTTCATGGGTGTGTCTTTCTGTCTGATTACCATTTTAAAGGAGGTGGTTTTATTGGTTCCTCCATTAAACCTTGTTCTTCCAGAGGGAAATGGCAAGTGTTTTCTACATTAAAGATAATTATAGTAAGGTCCTGTTGGTTGAGTTCTGAGTTGGTTCTGATGGGTTACTTTTTAAAACCCAATTCTAAATATATATCTCTACTTAACATATTTCCAAATCATAATCTGATTAGAATTGTTCTGATCTCCAAGTCGGTAATTTGATTTCTATTTATTGAAAATTGGGCCTTTTAAAAAATAGTTCAAGTCCTTTTTGAAGTTACAACAAAAATAAACACATCAAACTTCTGAGTCCTAATTCCAAGCTCTAGTCACCATGTTTTAGTTGGATTTTTCTCTTAAAAGAATTTCACTATAAGTCTTTGTAGGTGTTTCATATAATTTACATCATACATTGATGCTAAGGTTTTTTTCTTTTTTTCTTTTTTTTTTTTTCCTTTTATTCCCTGGCTGACTAAAGCCAATTTTGAGTCATTGTAAGACTAGTTGTCTAGCTATGGTCTCCTATTAGCCTAGCAAACACAATTGTCATGATTTGTTATTTCTTTTGTGTTTGAGGATACATTTTAAAAGCACTATTGTTGTACTGGTTATGTCTTAGAATAACTATTTGTTACTATGAAAGCAGCTGCAGTGGGGTTTTTAATCATACAATACAGCTTGTGCAGAGATTTGATATCAGTGTTTTGCAGCATCTGAGATAAATTTTAGCTCAGGGATTTGACAGAGTGTACATTACTAATGTTTGTAGGAATCTTGTAGCTAACTCCCAAAGTGGGTTTCCAAATGTGAATGTTGGGAAATCTATGCTAGTGCATCCCACCCCACACCCCCCTTGAAAATGATAGTAAAAATTCTTTCAAAGAAGCAATGTGTTACTTGTTAGTTTGGGATTTGTCTTCCCAGACAGGTAGACTGTTAGGGAAAAAAAACAGTGAGTAGCTCTGTAGAGCTGAACCTGTCACTTGGTCAGATTTCTGTTTTATTATATAGCTGTACAGATAACACAGGGTATTTATAATTAGTTATAGATGTTGGCTGGCTGTGGACTCAAATTAGTAAGCACCACATATAAAAACACTAGTCCTTCAACAAAGTAGAATGAGAAGCTGAGTTTTTCAGGTTTCATTTGTGCAAATACAGGTTTTTTTCCCCTTCATTTGAAAAGTGAGTTTTCTGGGGGCAGGCAGGGAATCCCTTGACATTTAGTAGGCAAACAAAATTCCCATTTGCTTGTAAATATTCTTTCTTTCTAATTCACTGAGAAATACTGGCATCTTTTGTTCTGATTTACCTAGAGTGAATGTACACTTGTGTGTGTACTTGGGAATTTAACAATAAATAATATGGTGACAAAGGAATAAAGAATTGCTTTCACCAAGCAGGGCCCTTATCTCTTGGGTGCCCTGCAGGCTTATAAGAATGGTGCCTCCAGGGGACAGGGAAAGAAGTGTCCAGCCTAGTCTGGGCGCAGCATGCATACAGACAGGCACAGGAGGAGCCCAGGACACCCTGTCGTCTATCACGTGCTGAGCAAAAACTCTGGTTTTGTGGTTTCTTTTATTCTGTACACAGAATAATGTTTTCCTTCCCTGTGTTTCTGGTGCTAATTTCTTAAATAACTTTTATAGAACTTTTTGTACTTTGCATAATATTGTGCATTTTATCCTCCTTTTTTTTTGCTACTTATAAGTAAAATTTTTGTGAGATTGGAAATCATGAAGATCATAAAGGAGCATTGGTGTTAGATGTAAATGCTTTAATTGAGTTTTAAGTCAGGTATCCTTTAAAGTGTCTCTGCTGAATGTTGGAAAAGGGTGTCAGAAACTTAGTCTTCCTTTTTAGGCTTACTTTAGCTTATAATAGCACATTTGTATGTGCCTAATAATAGAGGGAAGTCATTAAATTCCAAGAAGTTTTTGTCTTTGATATTTCCAAACAGACTGCCTTATAGATTGTACTGACTTCATATTGAAGCGAATTTTGCCTAGGATAAAACTGATGCATAGATATCTTGTATTTTTAGACTCTTTCCCCTAAAGAAGTAACTTCTTTTTTTTCCACTAGCCATTGGGATTTTTGCTTTTTCACCCCTTTCTCTGAGTAGGCAGTGCATCTCTGCTGATGAATGTGAAGCTTGAAAGCCGTTTCCAATTATATTAAAGAAAAGAAATTAGGAAAGGAAATATTTTAGAAATCTAATTTGTATTTGTGTCTTTGAAACAGTTGTATCCATAAATGACAGATAATGGTGAGACAAAATTTAGCTTTTCACTGCTTGGATATATTAGAGTAGGAATTCAAACTTTTAAGTTTTAAGTGATTTTCTCAGTACTGTTTTTTTTGTTAGCAATTTCTGTTTTGTTTTCTTTCAGTTGTATAGTGCTGGCTAAGACAAACGTTAATGCAAAAGCATTTAACCATAGGTGATTTGTGTTATTTTGGTGTAGATCAAAACAATCCTGTTTAATGGAATAGTTTAAAAATGGTTTTGGTGACCGTGAAAAGGAAGGAAGGAGATACAGATAGTCCCAGAGCCAATTTGCCCTCCTCCTTCGTTGGAGGGAGCTGGGTTGTAATCACAGCAGAGAGCGGCTCCCAGTGAGAGGTGCGAGGCTGTTTATTTTCACTCCAGAGATGTATATATTACAGAAGGAAAACTCTGGCCTGGCTTAACCTAAGCAAGTCATTACTTATCTCCAATCTGGCAAGCAATTTGATTAAGGTTGACAGAGCTCATATAATATCAGAACCAGACCCTCTTAAGTGATTGATGAGGCTTGTCTTTTTTTAATCTGCAAAGAGAAAAACTGAACAAGAGTGAATAGTTGTTCAGATCTCCAATTGCCGAGTATAGACTCAATTGAAAGTAGTTTTATCTATAGGAAGTAATATGTATTGATAGGTATGCTGTTTCTTAGGTTATAATTAAATGATTTAAAAATAAAATATATTTTTAAGGCTACAGGTTAACTGACTTTTATACATTATCTTTCTTTTTTGGTATTGGATATGGAACCTAGTGCCTCGCACAAACTATATAATTGCTCTACCACTGAATCACACCGCTTAATTTGACTCTTAAATGATTAAATTGTTGAAATCTTAGAGATCCTGCTTTTAATATTAACATCTTTCTTAACATGGATTTCTTTGATCTTATATATTCTTTAGCATATTGGAATTACTAACCTATAAGAGATTTTCATCTTCATTTTCTACTGAAATTGAATTATTTGGTAGTGTTTGGCTTGTAAGGCATTTTCAACCTTCTAACTATAAGAAAATGGCTTGGAGCCCTATAATAACATAGCTAGGCCATTGAGTGTTGCAGCTGACATTTTTGTTAAATTATTTGTGCCTTATCTCATTCTCATTACCAACAAATTGACCCAGTGTGTGACTGGAATGTGCCAAATGTCCTTGGTAACTCTTCAACTCTCTAGTCTACAGAGTGTGTTGAGTCCAACTAAAGAAGGCTGTTTATTGTTTTCATTTAACTGTTGAGTGCAAGTGGACATAGGACTGGAAGACAGTCCTACCCTTATTTTCGGTAAATTTAGCACATGGAATGTCTAGATTAATGAAATGCTGGACTTGAAAAATGAGTTAGTTTTATATATAGGGAAGCTTTAACTTAGGAATTTTCAGGCAGTATATCACAGCATTTGAATCTGTCATAGTGGCAGACCTTGGGGTCAGCACTGGGGGCCAAAGCTAGACTCTACCATATTCTAGCAATGTAGAATCTCTCATTTTAGTTCCTCCTCTGGAGTGGGAGTGCTGCTGTTTGATCTGAGGGTGTTGGATCAGGGTATTTAGTACTTGCAAGCAGAGTACCTTGACCTGGTGATTGGCCCCTGATAGGTGCTTTTGGGATGTGAGCCCTTGCTGTTGCTGCTTCTGTTGTTATTGATATTACCATGTTTGAGGGGGTTACTTATTGGCAGAATGTGAAGTTGTGGTGGTACAGCTTAATCAGAGATTATTGGAGCAAAATAAAGTGAGTAGGGAATAAAACTGGAGGAACTGTAAATATGAGAATAAACTAGAATTGGTTATAATTTTGTTCTTGGGTTGGTGAAGACGTTGTTGCTAGCAAAGCAAGCAGTTAGGTGAATGCTGTACCATCTAATGATGAAGTCTGGATAAATCCCGAGATCCGCAGACAACTGAATACTATCTTGACTTTTTTGCTCCACATTTTTAATTTACTCTTCTTCTCCTTTTCATCCTAAAGTCAATATAACATACTGCAACTTAATGCTGGGGGAAGAAAAACCTTTATTTTATAAGAGGTATACTTTATACCTAGCTTTACTGACATGTGCTTATAATAAAGGATAATTTTTTGTTGGAGCCCTTTAATAGCTCTTATCTATAGGGGACATAGTCCAAGACCTTTGATGGGTACTGGAACTGGGTAGTACTGAACCCATTACATGTTATTTTTCTATACATACTTATCTATGATAAAGTTTAACTTATAAATCAGGCACAGCAAGAGAATATAAGATAGCTAATAAGTTATGGTAGTATACTATAATGAAAGTTATGCACATATATTCTTCCTGTCTCTCAGAATATCTTATTGTACTGCACTTAACCATGACTTTTTTCATTCCTTATTAAACTGAAAATTTATACCTTTTCACTCAGATGGATTTCTTTCTGAATTTTTAGTATATCTGAATGGCCAGCACCACTGCACTTGTGCTTTGGGACCATTATTAAGTAAAACAAGGGTTATTCAAATACAAGTACTACATACTACATAGTAAATCTGGGTTTGTTTTGTTTGTTTATTTGTTTTTGGTACTGGGAATCAAACTAGACAAACACTGGTGCCACTGAGCTGTATCCCCAGTTCCTACATAGTAAATCTGAGAATCAGGAGAGCTACTAAGTGACTAATGGGTGGGTAGTATATACAGCATGAATATGCTGCATAAAGGGATAATTTATGTTCTGGGCAAGACAGGGTGGGATAAAGGACAGTTCAAGATTTTATCCCACTAGTTAGAATGGTATACAACTGAGAATTCAGGAATTATCTCTGAAATTTTCATTTAATATACTGTTTTTAGACCCTGAATGATTGCAAATAACTAAAATTGTAGAAAACCAAAACAAAGATTGGTGTGGGGAGAGTTTGCTGTAATAATTTTCTACCCCAAAGTATCAGAGTTGTCTGCTATGGGGAATTGCAGTGCTTTCTAGAATTTTTATAGGTTTACAGTAGAACAAAGTGCAATTGCTATGTTTATCTTTCATATTTCCCACTATTCTTTTGGCTTTATGTATGGTCAGAACAGACTGGGATGGTAGCATTAAAGACCACAAATAAAGCGCCACCCCCAAATTGTTGCAATAAAAGATGTGATGGGCACAGAACTTACTTTTCAGCTGACTCTTGTTTTTTATCGTCTGTTTTTTTTTTTTTCTGTCTTCTTCAGTGACAGTAATAATTCTTCAAGAAGGAAATGCTTATCTTAAAATTTTAAAAGTACCAGGTTAATAATATCCCTTAGTTATTGCAGGCTGATCAGGTCCTCAATCTCCTGAATGAGTGTACTGCGAAGACGAGATAAGAAGAGGCAAATGGAATGCTTTCAGGGCTCCAGGAGGATCAAAGCCCTCTCACAGAATTTGAGATCCTCTCAGGGCTAAGACCAAGACCTCTGGGTAGCCCATATTCATTTGGTTATCAGAAGAAGGGAAGGGAGTGCTCAAGAAGAGTGGAATTACTTAGGGACTTCTCCAAGTAAAGTATTAAATTAATCCTTAATAAGAATTAAATTAATCTACCCAGGAGTGAGATGCCTGAAGCTATTGTCTTTATCTAGTTATCCTTTCAGGCTTTCTGGCTTCATCTGCCTTTACAGGTTTTAGGAGGGATTAGTGACTCACAGAGGTTCACTTACTATGAGTCCCTTGCTCACTTCCAGACACTTGGCAGCCTAGGCTTTGGACAGAGTCACAAGTAAACATAAAAAGCCAACTGGTTAATTTAAGTCCTGCTTGGGGCTGCTTCATAGTGGTCTCCATCAAAAGGTATTTAGGTAAATACTGAGAATCCCATTCTGCTTCTCCATAGATTGGCCTAATTATTAAATTTTATCACTGATATCCAGGTTTGTAGAGAAAAGCACAGAAGTTTTTGTAGTGATATTGAACATTGCATCACAACTCCACAAATGTATAGACTTTTAAAATATTTCATCTGAGGTCTATAAATTTGACACTAAATCTTGACTATTTGCATTTACAGAGTTTTCTTAGGGCAGTGATCTATGGCTATGGAGTTGGGTATTACTTATAAGATTCCATTACTTTTTTGATTTGAGGGAGTACGATCTTGTATTTGAAGCTACAATTCTTGTTCCATTCTCCAAAACCATTTTCAACTCAGATCAGGGATGTAACTATGTGTTTAGTTAATTAGTGTATAATATTGTTTTACATAATATCATTTCTTAGCTAAGATGATAATGTCCTATATTTTGCTAAAAGGCAGCTACCATTCAAACTTGAATAGTGTTTGACTTTTTCAAAAGGAAACATTCTTATAAAACCATAGTTCTGGTTGTATAATACTAATCTTCATTTAATGTACAAAATCAATTAGGAGTTTCTTATGAAACTAAAACAAATTTCAAAGTAAATATTAACAAAACTATAAAGCTAATAGAATTCAAAATTTAAAAAAAATTAGTTTAAAATCTTTAGATTGCCACATTTGAATTTAATGGTTTGAAAGATATTTTTGTTATTTTTATATTATTTTTGGTTTGATTTGTTTTGCTTTCAAGCATGACTCCTATTGTTTTTCCTTTTTTCTTCCTTTCCCTTCCCTTCCCTGCCCTGCCCTGCCCCACCCTTCCCTTCCCTGCCCTGCCCTGCCCTGCCCTGCCCTGCCCTGCCCTGCCCCGCCCTTCCCTTCCCTTCCCTTCCCTGC